>JAJLRV010000137.1:0-94533 GCA_030567235.1 Hanseniaspora clermontiae | reverse complement strand
CAGCAGGGGCAGTATCTTCTTTGAGTATATCTCCACGTCTATGTCTTCATCATCAACCACCAGTGTGTGGTTGTGTGCGTGTTCTTCATTCAAAGTCTTTATTCTGTATTTGAAATACTTCAACAAGAACTGCAACCTCTCTTTCATATTTTCTTTGCTTTCCATCAAAACACCCAGTTCTAAGCAGTCCATGTCATCAAAGAGGGGATCCTCAAGGTACACTCCAAAGTACAAGAACGAAATGAGGTGAGTGAACTTCTGTATTTCCATTTTCAAGATCTTAGAAACATTCAAATCGGTTATGTTTGGGGTGATGTACCGCCTCAGTATGGGGAGTTTTGGGCATCTCTCAGCGGACAGCAGCACCTGTGTGTGTTTTGTATCGATGCTCCTGAAGCTCGTGTAGGTCTGGTTCTGCCTGGCCAAGTCCTGGGTGCTCAGGTACTCGTCGTACTCATCGCCAATGGACTCGTTGTGGATTTCCTTCTTGTGGAGTGTAAACTTTGGGTACCTCTGCTTGGTGGGCTTGTTTTGCTGTTTGGGTGCTGTCACTACCACGTGTGTTATGTCTGAGTCATACGGTTCCAGCTGGGAAAAAGCCAGCTCCTCACGTAGCTTAATGACTTCGCTCAGATCATCCATGCCATCTGACTCGCTTGAGTCAGACATCTGTTCAAGATCGTATGACATTGTGGTCGGAGATAAACTTCTGATCGGCCAACAAATTATGATCAACAAAGAATGATTTCCAAAAGAAAAATTTTCCAGTGATCGGTTTTTATTTGGTTTTTTTTTTTTTTTTGGTGTGATGCCAGAGGGAAAAAAGAAAAAACACACTCGCACTCGTAAAAAGCGGTAGGTGTGAGCCATATCTCCACTTAAAAATAAGTTTTGTGTTGTTTTTCAACTATTCATATTATAAATCATCGCGGAGACACACCAGAAACAAACAACTCATATGTCCATTTTTGACGACAAGTTTGCCTTCAACTGGCTTATCTCCATATACGACCCTAACTCCAGAAATGAGGCATTGCTGCTTCTAGGTAAACACAGGCAGAAATTCCCGGACTTAGGTAAGGTCATATGGAACTCACCTGGAATGGTCACCATTCTTCTACAAGAAATCATAAAAGTGTATCCATACCTAACAGGAAGCAAAACACATGTTCTTACATCTGAAATATCCACACGAATCTGTAATGTCTTGGTGCTATTCCAGTGCATAGCATTTGATGAAGAAACCAGAACTGACCTTATACACTCAGAGATCCTGTCATATTTATTCCCCTTCTTACAATGCCCCCAACACACTGTTTTGCAGGAGTATGCCACATTCAAAAAGCTAGATGTCCACGACAAAATTTTGAAAAGCAGACCATTCGAGTACTTGAGATTAACCGCTTTGGGGGTCTTTGGATCTTTTGTCAGAGTTGACTCTTCAAATGTCGTTGAGTACTTGATCTCAACAGACTTGGTACCACAATGCTTGATAATCATGGAAACATGCTCCGAGTTGAGCAGAATTGTAGCATTATTTATATTCATGAGAATAGTCTTGAACGAAAAGGGGTTGAACTATGTTGTGTCCAGCGAAAACAGAATCATGTCAGTGCTAAGTGTGTTGAAAGGCATGATCTACAGCTTGCAGTTGCCCAAGGAATTACAGCCAAATGCTCCTAATACAAACGACCAAAGTAATAACGGAAATAACCCACCAGGGAGAACTTTTAAAAATGTATTGAGATGCTACTTGAGCTTGTGTGATGTTAAGGAACTAAGACCAATGATAAAAGACCAAGTGCCACCAGAAATATTTTATGTGATGAGTTCAAACGAGGACTCCAGCAAAAACCAAAGATCCAACAGACAAAACACTGCTCCTGAAAATGGCTTGAACATGGACACTTGCCAAGTGCTAAAACACATCAAAAACGAAGACTCAACGGTACTTAAACTCCAAGTGCAACTACTCCAACTCCTAGGAATGCCCGTTGCTGCTTGAAAAGTTCATATATATTCCAACACCTAATAAATGGGATTTTCCTTAACTAATGTGTGTGCTCACGTGATACTCTAGAACCCACCCACACAATCCACGCCTTTTTTGGTGTTGCCGCACCAAAAAAAAAAAGAAAAATTTTCGTTTTTTATTTTTGGTTCTGATTTGTTGTTATGTTTTTTTTTTTTGATTTATAAACATATTCCCACCCTAAAAAGGTGAAAATTTTATTATTAAAACACCCCAAAGATCAGCACCCGTTAAACAATGTCAGCTAAAACTTACAAGAGATTTAACGACAGTGACGACTCTATGGCAGTCTTCCAAGACTGTTTGACAACATTCAATGAATCACCAGTCAACCCAAACAAATGTAGAAAGCTGCTATCTAAGCTTTACAGATTGATTATCAATAGTACTTCTAATGAGCCTATCTTCAAGCCACAAGAAGCCACATCCTTGTTTTTCTCTATTTCCAAGCTGTTCCAACATCAAGACAACGATTCCTTGAGACAAATGGTATACTTGGTCATCAAGGAATTGAGTTCCATGTCTGATGATATTTTAATGGCTACCGCTTCCATCATGAAGGATATCCAGTCCCAAGACTCCGTCATCAAGCCAAATGCCATCAGATCTTTAGTCAGAGTCTTGGACTCGTCCACAGCATTGACTGCTGAGAGACTTTTGAAGTCATCCATTATTTCCTCAAACAACGACATCAGTTCAGCAGCCTTGGTCTCTGCTTACCATTTGCTAGAAATCTCCGAGCCAACCAGTAAGAGATTGATCAATGAGACCGTTGAGTCCATTGACTCCAAGAAAACCAACAGCAAGTTGCCTATGAAGTTGCCTGCTTCAGATGCAAGCAGCGAGCAGTTTGAAAGACTACAGTACCATAGTGCACACAACACCCACATGTCTCAGTACCATTCTTTGGCCTTGGCTTCCAGTTTGAAGAAAAACGACGAGATGGGATTGTTAAAGTTGATCAAGCAATGCGACCCAACAACTGTTGATAATCCATTTGCCAGAATGGAAATCTTAAGATTGTGTCACAGATTGGTATTGAAGAACTCTTCCAAGATTGATATTATCTTGCCTTATCTGGACTGGTCCTTGAATGGATCTTCCACCAACAACTTCATTGTCCTGGAAGGTTGTAAGATCATCTTTAGCTTGAAGCTAAAAGATATGTACCATTCAGCCATTGACCGTTTGAGCTATTTGATCAACGATAGAGCTATTTCTAGTAAGTTCGCTGCTGTTAGATTGGTCTCTGACTACTGCCACTTATTGACTCCAGAACTAGCCAACTCCATTGCTGCAGACATTGAAGTCCTTGTCAACAGCGATAACAAGAGTGTTTCTTCTTATGCCATTAGCACCCTGTTGAAGATTGGTAACTCTGACAACATCGAAAGTTTAGTCAATGGTTTGAAGGGATCTGGCATGGCTGATGATTTCAAGATTATTTTGATTGATTCTTTGGCCGGCTTGATCAACAGATTCCCTAAGGTCATCGTCAACTTTTTGTTAGATGGTTTGAAGTCTCATGATGGTTCCAACTTGTTGAAGAACAAAATCGTCAACTGTTTAAGTGTGTTGTTTGAAAATGATACAATCAACAAGAACTTAGAAGAAAGCTTCAAAATCAGCATTCTAGAAAGTCTTTGTGATTTTATTGAAGATTGCGAATACACTGATGTTTTGTCAAGAGTCATTTACTTACTAGGTGAATATGGTTCCAAGATCAGCATAGACTCATCTGTATTTGTTAGACACATATACAACAGAATCAACTTGGAAAACAGTATCATCAGAGCTGCTGCCGTCACTGCTTTGTCTAAATTCCCTACTATTACTGAGCCATTGCTGAAGAACATTGCCAAGAATGACCTTGATGATGAAGTCAGAGACAGAGCTATCCTTACTGTTTCTGCTTTGGAAAGCACCAGCCAAGATTTCATTCCATCAGTCAAGCCTAATGACCTAATCCATTCAGACAGATATTTAAGTATCTTAGAATTGAGAATAAACAAGTACACCGAAAAGAACGATTTCACCAACTTTGATATTCCTGCTGAATACGAGATCGACATGAAGGAAATTGAAGCCTCTGAAAAGTCAAATGCCAAGAACTCAAACGGCGATGACAACAATGTAGGCAACACATCCGCTGAAGCTGACGAATACTCTGAAGGAAGTGCCGAGGAAGCCAACACCACTGGCAGTAGCCCAGCTGATTCCGTAGTTGAAGCAAAGATCAGACACAAGTACACTGACCTGTCAGAGTCTATTTTGAATGAAGTCACCAAATCCAAGAAATTAACTGACTCTACTTCAGAGTTCATAATTTCTTGCCAGAAATTCATATTTGCATTAAATGACGATGACACACAAGAGGTATTAGCCTTCAAGATTGAGAACACAATGGACTTCCCTGTGCAAAATATCAATATCTTGGAAGATTCGGAAAATGTCATTGAAAACATTGAACCCCAAGAAAGAGTCGAGTTACTGGTCAGAGCCGAAGACGTGGCTTTGGAAAGCGGTAAATACTGGAGTTTGAGATTTGAAGTCGACGACTTTGAAGAAATATTCGAGTTCAATGCTCTCCTATAAGCAAAAAAAGGAAAGACTATTGAGATATATATAAAAAAGTTTTGTTTTTAAATAGTCTAATGAGATATACAAATCCATTCATCTTTACTTGTGAAGACAAAAATCATTCAATGACTTTTCTCTTTGGCATCACTGAGTCAAAGGCAGCTTCCCAGTTCTTTCCATTTTTCAAATACTCATTCATCAGCTGCACAACATGCAAAGAAGTCAAAACCTTGTTACCATGCAGTTTTATGTACGTGCCTATAGGCAGTCTGGCGGTTTTAATGCCCAGCTTGTTGGCTTTCTCGTAGCACAGCTTTTTGTAACGGCCTTTATCAACAATCCCACCAATGACATATGTTTTGTTTTCTTCAAAGTCAGCCAATTCCTCAGAAGAATCAGCAGACAGGTAGACGTAATTTTCAGTAACAAGCTCGGCATTGTCTTCAAAGATGTCTTCGTCAACAAACTTCAAATTTCCTTCAGTTGACCATTTTTTGTATGAGGCAATTTCGTTGTCAAATCTGGTTCTCAATCTCTTGTTGAATGAGGTGACCAAAATTTCATCAAAAGGCTGAGTGGATAACTTGTTACAGTTGTAAATTCTTGTAATCTGTGTGCTCATGGACTTGACTTCCTTTGGTAACATCAGATCATCAAACGAGCAGTCAATGACAAGCTTGATCTTGTTGCTTATTCTTTCTTGTGTTTCCTTAACCTCAGCAGAGTTTTTGTTTGGAGCTTCAGTTTTGTCTTTCTTCTGCTCTTTCTTTTTTTCTTTTAGCTTTCTTTTCTTTTCTGAATTATATTCTTTATAAGCATCTCTGGTGAGTTCTTGAAATCTTAGTTTCATAACATGTTTCCATTGTCTATCCGATATCTCCTCTGGTCTCTTGCCTTCGCTGAATGTTTTCAAGGCTTCTTTGATCTTGTATTCTTTGATATATCTGACTTTTCTATCCTCAGTCAGTTTACTGAAGAAGGGCATCAGTGAAAGTTTCATAAGACCTTCGTCTGAGTCTTTTATTTCAGTACTGATGCTCTTGCATAATTCAATGATTGATTCATCTAGTGGGAGTACATTTGTAAGCAAGCTCTCATCAATAGGATTACTTCTTTCTTCAGACATGTTTTGTGGAGGGATGGTTTTGCTTATTATTGGGGAAATTTTGGATATGTCATAATTTTCTTTAATTGAAAAAAAAAAAGCAACTTTATTTTTTAAAGGAAAAAAAAAATTGAATAAAATGGTTACATTGATAATAATTATTAATTGGTTACATTAGATACATAAGCTTATTTCTTAATGGCAGCAGACTCTAGGGCAGAGACAACTGGAGAAATTGGGTTAGCAGATCTGACAGATCTAGCAGAAGCAATAGGGTTTAATTCCATATCGTTTTCAGCAATGACATCAATGTCACCCTTTTCAATCTTGTCTTCGATTTCAGCTAACTGTCTCTTTTCTTCCATAGCAGCGACTTCTTGTTCGTATTCTAACAAGTCAGCAACAATGATTTCCAATTCTTTTGGTAAGTTCCAGTATTGGTATAACCACCAGAAAGCGAAGGCAGCACCGATACCAGCAATGGCACCAAAGACCTTGACCAAATTAGGATCCTTTAGAGAAGGAGAAATAATAATATTGATAATGGATGATAAAGCGGTTTGGAATAAGAAAATAGCCATAACGAAAGATCTCATGCTTACTGGAGAAGTAATGAAGGCGATTTGGTAACCACCAACCATGGCAAAGGTTTCACCAATACCAGTTAAACCGTAAATAACACAAGTTTCCCACAAGGAAATACTGGATTGAGTGTCACAAGTGGAAGCAAAGTCACCACATGGAGACTTGTTGTAAACCATTCTTTGTAAGATAGCACCACCGGCCATGGCACCAGCAGCCAACATGAAACCAATGAAGATTCTGATGGTGACATTTGGATTCATCTTGATTTTAGTCAAGAATGGGTAGATACCGTAGTCCAAAATTGGGGTGAAGACAATAATGGCCAATGGGTTGAAGTTGTTAATAATATCATTTGGAACACCGTTACTTTGCATAGCAGCAGACAAGTTGTTGATTAAAGAACCTAAACCTAAATCATTGATGTAGAAGATAATCCAGTACAAGAACATTCTGGAGGACTTTAAGGTTAACTTGATATCAGTGACGGTTCTTTCATCGTAGATGCCGGCTTCAGGCTTACCTCTTAACCAAGAGTTTCTGCCGTTTTGAGTAGCAGCTAGTTGAGAAGGTAAACAGTATTCGAAGAATGTACCGTTTCTGAATCTTTGGATGAAGCCCTTTTCTAAAGCAACCTTCATGATCTTGAAGAAATCTTGGATGACAGACTTACCAGCTGGTTTTGGATCCTTGACCTTTGGTTTCAAAGCCAACAAGATGAATGGAATGATGGCGAAAATCAATAATGGCAATAAGAAAGCAAAGAAGTAACCTTTATCTCTGGCTAAGTAACCGGCACCTAGAGAGACGAAACCACCAATATTGACGGCAAAGTAGAACCATTGAGTTTGTCTTCTTAAGGTCAAGTCTCTGTCCAAGATGATGATTTCATCCTTGCTGTCTCTGGTGACAACATCGGTTTCATGTTTATATTGGGACAATAATAAAGGCAACAAAATTGGCTTGATACAGGCAGAAGACCAGGCTAAGGTCAAAACACCTAAGTATAGTAAACCGTAAGAGGTATCTGGCTTGGCCAAGACGTCTGGAATGACAGCAATCATTAAGATGACGTGGGCAATAACACCAATAGCACAACCGGCAAACAACATGGTCATCTTTTTGCAGTAAATGTCAGAGAAGACAGAAGTGACTAATGGGAAACAGTATGCAGCAAAGGATAAGAAGTTGGTGATGGAGCTGGTTTTACTTAAACCCTTACCCAAGGCACCAGCATTGGCATCCTTTGGTCTGACACCATTGACATTGACAACATTACCCCATCTGGAGTTTTTAGGCATTGGCAATTCAACCAAGTTACTTAGTCTATCGTTACAACAGTAGTATGAGGCTCTTTCAGCAAACTCAACAAGAAGCATTAAGTAGATGTACCAAGGTAGTTTACCAGACTTAATTTTGTAAGGCAAAACCAACTTTTCTTCTTCAGTAATTGGGATGAATTCGTCTTGTTGGACGTTTTCAATGTCCGATGCAGTGACGGAAAAAACATTTGATTTTTCAGCAGCTAATTTCTGAGTAGAGTCGGAAGATTCGACAATACCAGAGCTGATGTTTTGAATGTCTTTAACACTCAATTCAGAAGACATGTTTAATGAATTATGAATTAATGTATTTTGGATTGGTTATTTATATATTGTTCTTTTAAGAATTTAACATATTAAATATACAGAAATTAAAGCAATTTTAAATAATTTTTAAAAAAAAAAAAAAAAAAAAAAAGATTGAATGTAGTATGTCTCATTCCATTTATATACAAAAAAACGAAAGAGACATTCATTCATTTTTCTACAAGGGCTAGGATATTTAAGGAAAGAAATGCTCAACTCTTATAGAAAAAAAGAAAAGAAAAAGAGTAGACAAGTGGACATACTAAGATAGAACTGTGTTTTGTCTCGAAACAATAACATGACTTCACAAAATAACAGGCAACTTTTAAAAAAAAAAAACTCTAACGTCAGTCCCAATTAGGAAAAAAGGAGGCTTGACACATTTTTTTCTCGGCGTAAAAGTGCTGCTTATCCTAAAGAACCTCCATTTCCCCCAACGCAGATATCAGATTTAGAACGGGCCCAGCCCACTGCAACCCCGACAACAGCTTGTTCGCAGTTAAATAAGTCAACTTCTGTTATTGTTTATCACCGTTTTTGTTGGGTAGATGGCATTAGCAGATCTCCTGTCAAAAAAAAAAAAAAGGAAAAAAGAAACCTCACTTTTTAGCGGTCGCCCAGTAAAAAGGAAAAACTTCAAGGAAACTGTGTTCTTTTGCGGCTTATGTTATCTCATTTTCTTACAAATTTAAAAAAAAATGATTGCAATACGTATTATGGAGAGATTGTTTTTAATGTGTTTTCTCTCTAGCAATTCCCTGTTTACCATCGTTTTTAACTTTCTGACAACTGTGATCGTCTTCTCTTTTTTAGAAACAGATGCCGCACTTAAGTTTGTGCCAAAAAAAAAAAAGTTGTGGTAACTTGACACATTAATTGTGTCAAAAAAAAGAAAAAAAAAAGATGTACTTCTTTGAGTCAGCCAATTACACCCAATTTTTTTTCTAAAAAAAACATATTTTTTTTTTAATTTTTGCTTACCGTTGACGGCCGATACCGGCTTAGAACGAACATTAATGATGAGAAAAGGACTTGCCCCGTTTTTCCTACCAAATGGCATTCCACATATTATTGCCAACGTTCTAAGGAGTAATAATCTTAATTGACTTTTACAATAACAATAAAAAAACGCTTTTTAGAAACACCATAGTTCTACTTCTACCAATGATCAGTAACTGTACAAATTATTATATTCATTAAAGGAAAATTAGATTATATGATTACCAAAGGCTTTTTCAAACCTATTTCTTGAGGACAACAGCTTGCATTCCAGAAACGACTGGAGACAGGTTGTCGCTGAAGACTGATCTTGCGCTTGTGACTGGATGAATTCCAAAGGAGGTACCCTTTTCGTCGGCGTAGCCATCATCACTGGAGTTGACTTCACCTTGCTTTTCAGCTTCCAAAGCAGCCATTTTTTCTTCATATTCTAGCAAATCAGCAACAATGATTTCCATGTCTCTTGGTAGGTTCCAGTATTGGTATAACCACCAGAAAGCGAAGGCAGCACCAATACCAGCAATGGCACCATAGACCTTGACCAAGTTAGGGTCCTTAAGGGCTGGTGAGATGATAATGTTGATAATGGATGACAAAGCAGTCATGAACAGGAACAAGGCCATGACCAAAGACTTCATGTTGGATGGGGAGGTGACGAAGGCAATTTGGTATCCACCAACATTGGCGAAGGTTTCAGCGATACCAGTTAAACCGTAGATGACACAAGTTTCCCACAAGGAGATACTGGATTGAGTGTCACAAGTGGAAGCAAAGTCACCACATGGAGACTTGTTGTAAACCATTTTTTGCAAGATAGCACCACCGGCCATGGCACCAGCAGCCAACATGAAACCAATGAAGATTCTGACAGTAATGTTAGGATTCATTCTTATCTTGGTCAAGAAAGGATAGATACCGTAGTCCAAGATTGGAGTAAAGACAATAATGGCCAATGGGTTGAAGTTATTGATGACATCATTTGGAACACCGTTACTCTTCATGGCAGCAGACAAATTGTTGGTTAAGGCACCTAGACCCAAATCATTGATGTTGAAAATGACCCAGTACAAGAAAATTCTTGAGGAAGTTAAAGTCAACTTGATGTCGGTGACCATTCTTTCTGTATAGATTCCCTTTTCTGGCTTGGATCTGACCCAAGAGGCTCTGCCGTCTTGGTGCTTGGCTAGGTAAGAAGGCTTTGGATATACCCAGAAGGTACCGTTTTTGATTCTGGCCAAAAAGTTACCTTCTAAGGCAACCTTTATGACCTTGAAGAAGTCTTGTAAGATTGAGTTACCAGCTGGAGGAGGATCTTGGATCTTCGACTTCAATGGGTACAAGATGAATGGAATGGTAGCAAAGATCAACAATGGCAATAAGAAAGCGTAGAAGTAACCTTTGTCTCTGGCTAAGTAACCGGCACCTAGAGAGACGAAACCGCCAACATTGACGGCAAAGTAGAACCATTGAGTTTGTCTTCTTAAAGTCAAGTCTCTGTCGTGGATAACCAATTCACCTTTCTTGTTTCTAGTAACAATGTCAGTATCGTGTTTGTATTGAGACAACAATAAAGGCAATAAGATTGGCTTAATACAAGCAGTGCACCAAGCTAGGATCAAAACACCCAAGTATAGCAAACCGTATGAAGTATCTGGCTTAGCCAAGACCTCTGGAATGACAGCAACCATCAAGACCACATGAGCAACAATACCAAAAGCACAACCAGCAAACAGCATAGTCATTCTCTTGACGTATAAATCACAAACGAAAGATGTAACCAATGGGAAACAGTAGGCAGCAAAAGATAAGAAGTTGGTGATGGAGTTGGTTTTACTCAATCCCATGCCCAAGGCACCGGCATTTGCATCTTCTGGTCTGACACCATTGACCTTGACAACATTACCCCATTTGGAGTTTGTAGGCATAGGTAACTCGACTAGGTTCCCCAATCTATCATTACAACAGTAGTATGAGGCTCTTTCGGCAAATTCAACTAGTAGAATCAGGTATATGTACCAAGGCAGTCTTCCAGATGTGATTTTGTAAGGAAGGTGCTGCTTGTCCAGCTCGTTGATGGCAACGAATTCTTCGCCCTGCAAAGATTCGAAGTCAAACTCAGTCAAACTCAATTCATGTTTCTCATATGTGGAGTCGGAACTCGATATGTTGTCGACCTTGTTAGTGACAAGGTCTTTGCTATCGATTATAGACGACATTTTAAGAATGTTTTTTTTATGGTTTCTGTGCTACAATTATTGCTATAGTGTATAAATAAAATATTAAAACAAAGCATAGAGTAACTTCACAGTTTGACACTGTCTTATATACAAAACATTTTGACGAATCTCAAGTAGCTTAATAGCCAGAATTACTAAGATCGAAACGATAAGTCAGCTGTTTTTGGGTAGTAGAAATCAAGTGATTAAGTCTGACACTATAAAAATATGTCAAAAAAAGCAATAAAATAGAGTAATATACTGATAACAGTCTTAAGACACAACAACAAAAATGCTGAAAACAATAGAACAAACTGTAATATTAGCGATTCCAAACCACTGATTGGCTATCAGTTGTCAATCAGCAATCACCATTTTTTTTTTCTTAAAAAAATAAATAAATTAACAAATTGAATAATAAACTGTGGGTGTTTTTTTTGCAACCAACCGGCAGTTTTTTACTTTTAAAGAAATACAGTACTTTGAATTGTGAATTGTTTTCAGATAAGGACCAGTCGGGAAAGTGACAGCGTCTGTTTTTTTTTTTTTTAGATTTAATAAAAACTAAATCCAGCGGTGAAAGGAAAACGAGACTCACAAGTTAAATTTTTTTTGGACGGCTACTGGAAAAAAAAATTAGATTGGAATGAAAGTGGCTATCAGTGGATGAAACAGTTGCAGTGCAAAACCAAGATCTGACTTTATTAAGGAGAAGATAAATTATTTTTTAAAAAAAAAAAGTGCCAACAGATATCCTCAATGGTTTGGTATCTTTGATTTGCTGTTTTTTGTTACTTCTAGATGTTGACACAATTAAAAGTGTCAAAAGTATGTTTCCGCTTCTAGCATTTTGTCTTGCTTGTCGCTTAATCTGATCAAGTGTGTGTGTGTTTTTTTATTTTTTGCCCATCATTTTTCTCACTCTAAATGAATTGTGGCAAAATAAAAATGCGCATTCAACATTTCAAATATGAATTTTGCTTTTTTAAAAAACGAAGGCTACTTGTAAAATTCAACTCTGTATAATAAGATATCTATATTGTTAATCAATTTGACACTTTTTTTTAGAATATATTTTTGACACTTTCTTGATATCGGTCCAAAAAACTGTCAATTAAATGCGTGTTTCGGGAATGCCTTATCATTTTCATTTTCATTTTCATTTTTTGTCACATTTTTCTTACTGTGTCAAGATTTATGGTGTAGGGGATTGATAAGCAAATTACTATATAAAAAAGAGAGAAGCTGGAATACTAGTGGCTAGGCATTGGAGGTAGGGATGGGGTGGTTTTTTGGGTTGGGTTCCTTCTAGGTGTGCCTTTTGAAAAAAAAATTTAACTTTAGCCCTTTGTGTTTAAACTCTGTAGATCATATTAAACTAGTCACTTCCAAATGGGCGTGCTACTTCAAAGCAATTGTTACCAAACAAGTAGCTGTTTGAGTATAATACTTTGGTCCTCCCAAACAACCCAATAAAATACATTATAAATGGCAGCATTAGACTCATGTGACTACATTGCTTCATTTTGTTAATTTTTTTTTTCCCCTTAAGGAGTGCACTTTGTGGATTGCACGTGATTCCCAAGAATTAATGTGTGTGTGCGGTTTTTCTTGCACTGAAGCACGTGACTGAGACCTTACTTTTGGATTTTATGTACGAAGCTTCTTTCTTATCTCCGATTGTGCACATTCCGCTCAAGAATGTTGTTAAAAATAGATGGTGTGTTTAAATCGGTCACCACGTTTTTAGCTAATTCGTTTCTTAGTTCACGTTTTTTTTTTTTTGGTGAGTGGAAGTAATATAGGTAAGTAGGGTCACCTGCCCTTCTTTTCTTTTTTTTTCTTCCCCCCACACCAATGTGAACATTACTAAGCTGATAACACACGCAGCCGTGCATTACTAAACAGATAACATCCCCATTTGTGTATTACTAATTCATTACTGGTTCATTAATAAACGCGTAAAAGTCAGTATATAAAAGCACACACATCTACAACAATTATATACTAAAATGAAGCATTAAAAAAGTAACAATTCTAGAAACCAAACAAAATCAAAACCAAAAAAACACTAAAACAAAAAAATGGCTATCAAAATCGCTATCGTTATCTACTCCATGTACGGACACATCGCCACCATGGCTGAAACTGAAAAGAAGGGTATCCTTTCCTCCGTCCCAGACGCTGAAGTCACTATCTTCCAAGTCGCTGAGACCATGACAGACGATGTTTTGGCCAAGATGGGTGCCCCTCCTAAGAAGGACTACCCTATCATCACTGCTGATGTGTTGGCTAAGCACGATGCCTTTATCTTTGGTTTGTCCACAAGATTTGGTAACATCACTACCCAAATGAAGAGCTTCTTGGACACCACTGGTGGTCTATGGGCCACTGGTCAACTTGCCGGTAAGATGGTTGGGTTCTTTGAATCTTCAGGCTCAGGTACCAACGCTGTCACCATCATGAACAACCTATCCTTCTTTGTCCACCAGGGATGTATCTTTGTTCCTCTAGGATACGCCTCTGCCTTTGCCGAGCTAACTGACTTGTCTGTTGTCAAGGGTGGTACCGCTTGGGGTGCTGGTACCATTGCCGGTCCAACTGGTGCTCTACAACCAAACGAATTAGAATTGAAGATCGCCCACATCCAAGGTGCTGAATTTGCCAAGACTGTATCTAAGCACTTTTCCTAAACAGAAAGCTGGCTGCGGATTTTAAAAAGAATAATACACGCCATATATATAAATATGTTTGTTTTTAAAAAATAATTATGTATGTTGTTAACATTGCTTTTTCTTAATGATTGAATAGTTCTGGTTTTTGTTGAGTTTAGTCTTTGGGTAGATGTACACGTGACGTCTATCGGACATAATCTTCTTCTTGCCTTTTGGACACACCAGTTTCAGATTCCGCTCCCATGTTGGTTTTTTTTTTCGCCCCCTCACCCAAAAAAAAACTTCATGTGTACGCCGTTTTCTTTTATTATTATTAGTTTTTTTTTTTTTTTTTTTTTTGGGTTTGACTTAATAAATAGCAACTAGATCTAATAAACACTTTGTAAGAAACCAGAACAACATTGCCAATAGGGTGTAAGAAACAACAATAAAAAAACACCAATATACAATGTCTGATGAAAACCAAGAAGTCGATGTTTCGAATACATCAATGCTCCCTGTCATAAAAAAGAAGAAAAAGCCCTTTGTTATGGTGAAATCAGGTATTAACTCCAACAACAACATAGTTGACAAGGACGAGGACGAGGCGTCGTATGTGAAGACTCTCCTTGGCGACACAAATCTTATAGAGGAAGACATAGTCCTTAGCAGACCAAACTTGGCCAATCTCAACACTGATATGATGAGCAATTCTGGATCAAGTGTGGTAATAACCCCAACAACAACAAACAACAATCCCATAAACCACTTATTGAGCATAAACGACAACAAATCAGAGTCGGCCACACACAGCAACGACCTGAACTACAGTGACAGCGACTTTGAATCGAATCTTATAGAGAGGCTCGACAACCCCATTGGCGGACATGATGACTCGGACAGCAGCAGCAGTTCTGATTACAGCTCTGACGAGATCATCGTGCTTGATCCCATAGACCATAACAATTTTGCTGAGGAAAACAACACAGTCGCAAGCTCGGACGATGACGCAGACAACCTCAGCTCAAGCGACGACGACGATGAAGTGCTTCCAGTGAACCCAGCAACTCTGGACAAAAAATTGTTCTATGCTGTCCATAAGTTCCTTGGCCCGGAAAGCTCACACTGCCCATTGAAGAAAAACGAAGAGTGTGTTGTGCTCAATGACGATGATGTTTACTGGTGGCTTGTGAGAAGAGTCAGGGATGGGAGAATAGGGTTTGTTCCCGGTGAGTTACTTGAGGGCTGGACTGACAAGCTTGCCAGATGGAATACCTTCATAAATGAAAAACAATCAAAGGAGTTTTTTGACAGCGAGGACACAGACGGGTCCTCCGCATACGAAGGCAGCAAGTCAAGCTCTTTACTGGTCAAGTTCGATGAAAATGTCACATACGTCCCATATAACTCCATGGAAAGCGTCTACTCAGGCTCCCTGCAGGAAGAACTCAATCTTGATGAGGACGAGTTCAAGTCCGACGTGTCATGGGGATCAATGCCAAAGCTGCAGATAAAGAAAAACGGCAACACAAACGCTGCCAAGAAACATGTGGCTGATGGAGACAGTGGTGAAAACGCTGCACAGAGCGACTCAGATGAAATGTACCAATGGAAACCCAGCAAGCCTTCGTTCACAGAAAACTACAACACAAGCCCCTCTGGCTCCATTGGTGAATACTCTACTTCAGAACCTGCTTCGGACTCCAGTGTTTATGAAGATTCACCAGCGGCAACCATGAGCGATGACGAAAACATGCATGAAGATGTGAGCAAGGAGTACACGCCTATCTTGGAGAGAATTGATGAGCTTGTGAAAAGTTTGTCTCAGCATACATAATTTAGGTTTTTTTTTTTTTTTTCTATTTTATTAAATAATTTGTAATAATAACACATATATACAGTTAAGAGGTTTCCTTGGTGACCAGATCATGAAGAAGATTGTGTGCAAGCTCTGTTGTTAGTTCTTTGTTTTCCAACTCTTTTTTCCATTTTCTTAGTATCCCAACAATCGCCTCTCTGGACAGTTGTGTTTTGATTTTTTTCTTTCCAGGAGTGTCCACCTGGATGTCTTCCTTGATGGTGTTCAGATCGGTGCTGTTGTCTTCTTCCAGTTCCTTCAGCTTTCTTTTGGCAATACCAATGATCTTCTGGTTGAACCCTATGAACTCCAGAACATTGATCCCAAACGACTCACCAGCCTTTCCCTTACCAACCTTGTACAGTAGTGTGATCTCCTTCTTTTCCTCATCCTCAGTCAAAACATTGCTCTTCTTGGTATGCGACAACATCTTCAGGTTTTCGATTTCTGGATCAATCTCACTTAGTTCATGGAAGTGGGTTGCGAATATGCACTCACAGTTGATTGTCTTCAGCTTTTTCAGGATACCTGCCGCAATGGCAAACCCGTCGTATGTGGATGTCCCTCTGCCCAGCTCGTCCACCAGCACCAGTGAGTTTTCAGTGCAGCTTTTCAAAATCGAGGACATTTGAAGCATTTCTACCATGAAGGTGGATAGACCTAGGTACTGGCAGTCCCCGGAACCGATTCTGGAGAATATCCCATCGACTAGGGAGACTCGGCTGTTTTCCGCAGCAGGGATGAAACACCCGATCTGCGTGAACAGCTGGCAAATAGCAATCGTACGCAGATAGGTCGACTTACCACCCATGTTAGGGCCAGTTAGGATTTTCAGCTTTGATGTTTCCTTTTCCCCATTAAATGAAATATTATTCGGAATCACACGTGCCGTTAAGCCCTCGTTGATTTCCAAAAGAGGATGTCTGGCCTTCTGAATCTCAGTCACCCCATTGCCCATTTCCTCAATGATGGGCTTTGTGTACGGAATTGTTGCTTGTTCTGTTGATATGTGGGCAAAGGTCAGCAAGACATCCAGGTTTCCTATGGTGGACTGAAGCTTCATCAATGCTGGGTAGTAGCTCTTGAAGACAGCCAAGATCTCGGAAACAATGTCTATCTGACTTTCCTTCATTTTCAATCTCATTTGTCTCAATCTCTTGTTCAGCTCAGTCATCTCCTTGGTCTGGAAGTGGATACCGGACTTCAGGGTGGACAGCTCCGTGTACCCAACTTCCTTTAGGACTTTCAATTTGTCACCATCTGCACGGGGAATCTTCATACAGAAACCGATGTTGTTGTAATCAGGATCCAACTTGACTTTCTTAGCTGTCTTGGGGTCTAAAAGGTCACAAACCTCGTCAAAGATCGTTTCCAGTCTGGTTTTGGTGGCATCGATGTTTTCTTGAAGTTTTTTGATTTCAGAATCCTCATCAGATAAAATAAACTTGATTTCGTTCTTGCCAATGAAGTGCTCTACGTCGATGTACATGTCCACCATTTTGACAGGGTTTGAAAGCGGGTTCATGATATTTGTCAACGGCTTGACAAACTTGTTGAAGACCAGGTCTTTGACTGCATCGCTTTGATCCTCCTCGTCCTCGGAGATGGACTGGTTCAAGCAGTCCAGAATGTGGGGGATGACATTGATGTAGTCGTATATCTTCAAGACCTCCTCCATCACAGGATCCAGTTGGTTTATAGTCAGTTCGATTTGCTCGTTTCTGGATAATCTGTACTTGGACAGCTTTTTGAATAGTTTATAAATGTCTGTTAATTTGGGTAGTAATTCCAATCTTAAGACATTTCTCAGTTCGGGGCTGCTGGCAAAAAACTCCACAATATCAAGTCTGTCCTCAATGGCAATCTTGTCAACCAGGGGCTGCTTCATCCAGGTCTTCAAGACCCTTGATCCTTGCAGAGTGGTGGTTTTGTTCAAAAGCTGGTACAAAGAAGTCACCATGGATTGGGCAATCTGGTTGTTGCTGTCGTCCAGCAAATCATCTGAGAACATGTTCAAGGAGGCAACAGTTGATTGGTCCAGCTTCATAAACTGGGACAACGAGTACTCAACCAGGTCGTACTTCTTGTAACTTGCAGATGCCGAGCTAGAGAGATTCAAATAGGTTATCAATCCTTGGAAGCTTGACTTTATCAAGGCTGCATGTGGATGGTTGACCAGCTGCAGCAAAATGTCGCTGTCTTCCTCAACCACCAAGCTGGAGATCGGCACACTCGTGGAGTCGTTGTACTCAAAATCCCCTTTGCTGCTGACAGTCAGCAAACAGTTACAGCCTTCAACAACCTGGGTGAACATCTTATCGTTGGCAATGGTCCCAAACAGGGTATTCGGCACAATGAGCTCCTTGACCCCCAGCTGGATCAGCACAGTCTCCAGATTGTTGAAGAAATGCGGCAGGTCCTCAAAACTCGAAAACCCTAAAACATTTGCTGTTTGGTTGATGAACGAACAGCCTATGTTCCAAGTATCCCCGTTTTTGGAGCTGACCTCAATCTTCAGGGCCATGACTACTGCATGGACCTCCTCAGTCCCGCCTGCAGTCAGATCAATCCCGTACTTCGTCTCTAAACCCTCACAGCTCCCAATACTCCCCTCAATACAGGCCCTCCAATCAGACTCGTAGATGGTGACTTTGCCCCCACTGTTCAGAATCGCCTTGGTGAACTTCTCAAAGTTGACTGGGGAGAGTGTGACGTACCGCTGGCCACTGAAGGTTCTCTGCTGACTCACTGAGTGGTAGATCACTTCACAAGCGGTGTCGGCATAGTTGTTGAAGAGAACAAATACGTCCTTGTGGGCCTCACTGATGATGATGGTTTTCGTGTCTGAGTGGCCTTTAACCTCTGGACATATCTTCTTGGACTGGTCAAAGTATGTTTGTTTGGAACGCTCGTCTAAAAACTTGAGTTCTGGAACAGTCGATGACATTCTGGATTGTTTTTTTTTTTTTTGGGTTGCTGCTAGAAACACTTTACTGTTAAAGGAATAATTACAGATGAAAGATATATACATAAAATCATTAATTTTTTTTTTGCTTTTTTTTTTTTTTTTCCACAAAAAGATACAGTTTACGCGTCAGAAAAGCAAAAAAATATGAAAAAAAAAAATTGGTTCCAGACAGGATTTAAGATGTCATTGCACACCAAACTTTTCATATACCAGGAAACCTCCCTCAGACATAATCCAAGTTCTGCAATAGCATTCGTTCAATCTCTTTGAACATCTCGCTGTTTTCCTTTCTAATCCTGTCGACCTCGTTCTTGCTATTAAACACCGTATGGTTCAAGGATCTATAATTCAACTCCAAGAGCTTCGTCTTCAAGTTCTTCTGGTTCTTGAAGTACTCATCGTTTACATAGCCCTTGTTTCTGTTCTGTAGCTTCTCAAAGGTTGTGCTCTCAGTTGCTAGTGTTGTGACCATGCCACAGTATGCGGAGATAAAGTCGTTGTAGTACCTCTTCATGTTCTTGTTGTTTTTGCTCTCCTTCTTGATTGTCTTGATCTTCTTGTATAGCCCACCAAACTTCTTTTTGTTGTCCTCTTTGTCTTTGGCTAGTTTGACAACGCTGGCCTTAAGAGACTTGACTCTTTCAATGCTTTCTTTCAAAAGAAGTTCTAGTTTTTCTCTTTCTATTGTGGCCTTTTTGGCTCCCTCTTCTGCTTTGTATCGCTGAGTCTTTAAACTGGCAACGTATGACGCGTATATTTCCAACAATCTTTTTGGATTCTTGAGTAATCCCACTTCTAGCTGTGATCCTCCCAGTGTTTGTAAGAACTTTATGGTCTTTTTGTCTAGCTTCACAAAGGTCTTCACGACAACCTTGTCGTCATCCTGTTCTTTCACGCCATACGCCTTTGATAAATTGATTTTGTCATCAAAGAACTCATCGTTTTCCTTTAATTGTTCAATTTTTATTGGAGATGCTAAAGTGTCTCCACTCAATAGCTCCTTGCTGACTGGGAACTCTTCTGCAAGTGCGCCACTCCCCAATTTTTGATTCTCATCATAAAAAGAAACACTCTTTGGTCTGCTCTCGCTGTTGTTTTTTGAGTCTGCAGACTTCAAGATGCTCTTGAATGGCTGTATTTCTTTTGTTTCAGGCTGTTTGATAATTTTGCCAAACTTTGTTTTGGCAATCTGCTCATCGCTGAGCTTGCTGCCGAGATGAAGGCCATTGTTCGTGTTGGTTTCAAGCTTGTTGAGAGAGGTGGGTCCTGACGTTTGCTTTACGCTATAAATTGTAGCATACCTGTTGTCTTCAGATTCACAATCTTCTACTTCTTCTTCTTTTTCTCTCTCTGCCTGCTTTGGCTGTGAAAATAGCAGTCGAATGGATTCACGCGTACCCATTCTTTTGGGACCTTCTTCAGCTGGAGCATCCTGCTTGCTAAACCAATTAAGTAGATGAGTAAAGGATGAATTTGATCTCTTCCTCTTTATATCATTAGAACTGCTTGACTTGTGGGCGGTTTTTGGGCTTTCTGTAATGGAATCATTGCTCTGGTCAAAGTCTTCATCAAAATCCGAGCAGCTGTCGTTGATCACGTTCAATAAATTGTTGCTGCGATTTGCATGAGTTGTTTTGTAGTTACTTGAGGTTGAACTTGTATCGTTGCCGTCATAAGAGTCTTCGCAGTTGTCTTTGTACCCCAAGTCTTTTCCGTAGTTGTATGTGTATAAGTCGCTCATTTTATCTGCAATATAGTCTTTGGTCTAATAATATTTAGATATTGTTTTGTTTACAAAAAGAGAGAATCAAGAACACCAATATACATGAGTTGTGATCGTATACTTGTTTAATCAAATTAGCATACTGTATGGCCATAGCACAGCTGATGATACAAAGAACACATGTGTGTGATGGGCTTCTTTGAGCAGAGGAAAACACCCAGTCACACAAAAAAAAAAGTTAACATTATTACCCAAATTGGACACTTAGCCGCGATTTGATCAAAGCATATCTTCTTTAGGATTAAAAAAAATCAAAAAAAAAAAAAAAATTATATAGTAAAAATAACAGAATCCCTTAAACCTCAATGGTGTCTGATAAACCCGAACCAGCTTGTTTCTCCCCGTAGTAGAAGAATTGGCACAGAATCATGAAGTCCATGAACAAGGTACCGGATGAACCAATCAACCACGACAAGTTCACCAAGATGTACTTCTTGTCCAGAGAGATGCTCAATACAGACAGAACAAAGGTGATATTACCGATACAGGCCAGCAGGAAGAACAGGAAGGAGATCCCACTTGTGGACTTGTTTTTTATGTTCAGGAATATCTGCGGAAGTCTGGAGGCCAGGTAGAACACAGCACTGATGTATCCAAAGACCTGTGCAGTTATGTTGAATGTGATTCTGTCGCTCAAAGGAACCTTTTCCTTGTTGGTCTTTGAGATGTAGGTTATGTACCAGGACAGAATACCAACAATGATCACCGCACACACTATAAGCATTTCCTTGATTCTTTTGATGATGATATTTTCCTTGATGATGATATTCTTGGTATTGTTTGACAGCAAAGGTTGGATCTCGCTAGCATCCACAGGCTCATAGCCACCGCCAAAGACCCTGTTCATCAGAATCTTCATTTTGGCGTTGAATGGGGTGGCTGGGGAGGATCTGTATATGTTCATTGAGTGGTTGCCGTACTGCAAGCACTGGATCAGCAATATGATATCAGCAATAGTGTAGTAAACGGCCAGCAGAATGGCAGTAAAGATCAGTCTCTGCATGACAGACCCAAGGACATTGAATATATCACCAATCAGCCATATGATGATGAACTCTATGGACAGTCCTTCAGAAGAGCCTCTTGAGTAGTTTTCGTATATTTGGGGGAGGAAGACCACGATCCAGCAATAAAGCGAGATGGACCCTAAGATGTTTGATATGGACTCGTTGTCTAAGACGATAGGTATAGATTGCACCATTGTTGTGTATGGTTTTTTGTTTTTGAATGTGTTTTAAGAAGAAATGTCGTTTTTATATTCTTTATGATTTTGGGAGAAAAAAAGGAAGATGGAAGAAATATAGAATACTACTAGTTATTTTCTCCTTCTCTTTTTTTTTTTTTTATTCCTCCTATTTTTATTTATTTTCACCTCCCTATAATGGCTGCTTTTTTTTTTTTTTTGGTTAAAGCAACATAAAACTCCGTGAATATAGCATATTATGTGTGATATTCACTTAACAAAAAAAAACACAAATTGCGATGGGAAATTACTAAAGAAAGATGGCTTGTTTTTTAGCGACGGAAAAAGAAAAAACAAGGATCTTGTCACGCATTGGGGGGATTTGGGAAATGCAATAAGATCATGTGACTCAGACTCAAGACACACGTGTTTGTGTAAGTACACGTGACATGTAAAAAAAAAAACATGTATTGACGAGACCTTCTTACATTTGTCTTTTTTCAACAACACAACACGTGTTTTTTTTGTTCTCTGTAAATATGTGTGTCTTATATCCGACATCTATATATTTTTAAAAATTTTTTTACCTCTAAATGCTTCTATTATTTTTTTACTGTTATTTTTTTTCTGGACTGATCTTCTCTTTCCTTTTTTTTCTTTCCTTTCTCTCTCTTTCTCTCTTGTGGAAAAAAAAAAAAAATTTTTTTCATTATTTCTCATTTTCTTCTCCTCTTTGGAAAATATCAACGTTGACACACTCATCTTAATATAACACACAACCCAATAACAATACTCAACCAAAACAAGCGCACATATAACATGCCTCCAAAAAAACAAGTCGAAGAAAAGAAGATCCTACTGGGTAGACCAGGTAACAACTTGAAGACCGGTATCGTTGGTTTAGCCAATGTCGGTAAGTCATCCCTGTTCAATGCCATGACCAAGGCCTACTTGTCTGCTGCTGAGAACTTCCCTTTCTGTACCATCAACCCAGAAGAATCCAAGGTCATTGTCCCATCCCCAAGATTCACCAACTTGTGTGAACTTTACAAGCCTAAGTCCGAAGTCCCAGCCTTCTTAACCATCACCGATATTGCTGGTTTGGTTAGAGGTGCTGCCAGTGGTGAAGGTTTGGGTAACGAATTCTTGTCCCACATCAGAGCCGTTGATGCTCTTTTCCAAGTCGTCAGATGTTTCGATGATGCCGATATCATCCACATTGAAGGTGACGTCAACCCAGCCAGAGATTTGGATATCGTCAGCCACGAGCTAAGATTGAAGGACATTGAGTTTGCTGAAAAGCATCTGGAAGGTGTCCACAAGATCACCAGAAGAGGTGGTCAATCCCTGGAAGTCAAGCAAAAGAAGGAAGAAGCTGAGTTGGTTGAAAAGATCATCGAGCTTTTGAAGGACGGCCAAAGAATCTATAACCAAACCTGGGCTCCAAAGGAAATCGAAATCATCAACAGCATGTTGCTATTGACTGCCAAGCCATCCATCTACCTAGTCAACTTGTCTGAAAAGGACTACATCAGAAAGAAAAACAAACACTTGATCAAGATCAAGGAATGGGTTGACAAGAACTCCCCAGGTGACTTGATCATTCCTTTCTCCGTTGCCCTTGAGGAGAAGTTTGCTCCATTGACTGGTGCTGAGCTAAAGGCTGAAGAAGAAAAGGTCGGAGCCACCTCCGCCTTCGACAAGATGATCACTACCATGAGAAAGAAGATGGACCTGATCTCCTTCTTCACCTCCGGTGCTGATGAAGTCAGAGAATGGACTATCAGAGACGGAACAAAGGCCCCTGCTGCTGCCGGTGTCATCCACAACGACCTGCAAAAGACCTTCATCTTGGCTGAAATCATGAAGTACAGCGACATCGAGGAGTTCAAGGACGAAAAGTCCGTCAAGGCTGCCGGTAAGTTGCACACCAAGGGTAAGGACTATGTCATGGAAGACGGTGACATTGTCTACTTCAGAGCCGCTGCTGGTAAATCCTAATCCACTCGCGTGTGCTGATGCAAGTGTTTATATAAATCATGTTTTCAATATGCTTTTTAAAAAAAAAAAAATGTCATGAGCTTTCTATTAGAAAGTAAGAAAAAAAAATAAAAAAAAAGTCTTTGGGCAAGTTGTCGCCAAAAAGACTGTTTTTCCGCTGGGTGAAACATCCTCTGTGTGGGAAACACATCTGCTGGTGTATTGTATCCACATTGAGGGATATTCCATATCCTCAGCATATGAACTACAAAGTTCTTTTTAAAACAAAAAACTAATGTTCTCTTTTCTTCATATATACTTACTTAACAACACTCGTGAAGTGGGGGGTTGGTTGTATTTACAGGACCCTGTTGCTTTACTTTTCAAGGGCAGACTTGTCAAACCACCTCTTGTTCTTGGCGGCCAGCAGGTCGCCGTTCTTGACTTCTTCGTTGTATGCGTCGATGTGGTCCATGATCTTTGCAGCCCCTGCTGGGCCGTCGTACTGTCTGCCCAGGGCCTGGACAAACTCTCCCTGCGGGTCCATCAGGTAGAAGAAGATGGAGTGGTCAACCAGGTAGTCCTGGCCCTTTGGCACGTCCTTGGGGGTGGAGAAGTATACTCTGTACTGCTTGCATGCATGCTTCACCTGCTCATGGGTTCCAGTCAATCCAACAATCCCGTCGTGGAACTCAACCAGGTACTCCTTGATGACTTCAGGGGTATCTCTGGCCGGGTCACAAGTGATGAAGATTGATTGCATGTCTGGGTAGCCCTTGCTGTCAAGGATCTTCAACCACTCGCCAAGTTGGTCAAGCTCTTCTGGACAGATGTCTGGACAATGCGTGAACCCAAAGTAGACCAATGACCACTTGCCCTCAAGGTTCTTGTGGGTGAATGGCTCGTTGTTTGTGTCAAGCAGCTGGAAGGGACCTCCAATCAAGGGTTTTCCATACCCAGTGTTCTTGTTCACACCTCTGTTAGAGTCAGCCTCCTTTGCGGTTTGGATTCTCTTCTTTTCGTAGTTGAAGTATGTGTAGATACCAAGACCCACACTGCCTGCAAGAACAAGACCCTTCCAGGTGGCGAACTCAAAGTCCGGGCCCCCCTTCTTCAAGGTGTCTTGGGGCTTTTCCAAGGGCTCTGAGTTCAGTGGAATTCTTGAGTAGACCTTCTTCTTCAAAGGGTCTGCGTATAGTCTTCTGGACATAGCCAGGGTGCTTCTGCTGGAGGCACGTGGTGCCATTGCTTTCAAAAACATTGTAGTTGTTGTTGTGTTGGGTTTATATGAGTAGTGAATGAACCAAAGAGAAGAAAACCATTACTACCAAAAAAGAAAAAAGAATATAACTGTTTATACGAGAGAAAGTTATAGCGGGAAGGTCAAGATATTGGTAAAGCAAACACGTCGGGGTTAAGATCCCTTCTGCATTTTTTTGTTGTTGTTTTTTTGGGAGGGCAGGGCAACATTTCTCATTTTGAAATAAAAATAAGGGGGAAAAAAGAGCCAGTCACGTGTGTGTGTGAAAGAAAAAAAACATAATAACAGTATCATTATTTTAACAAACTCTCAAAGAATAACAACATTATGGTGTATTGTTTCAACAGATACACAAAAAAAATATATGTTTTAATGCTTAGAAGTGCTGGTATTGTTAATCTTTTTCTCTCTCTTTTGGTTCATTCACCATGTTAACTCACTGTCCCATAGGATCCCTTTGATAGAAGTTATCCAGGATGGGATGATATACCCCCTGGCATGCGGAGTTAAGCATAGTGAACCCAGACACTACCAACAATTGCCTAATTGGGAAACAGCCTAGTACCCTCATTCATATTATTTTTTTGCGGAATTGAAATTCATTCGCTCACGTTTTGCTTATTTTTTCTCTTTTCTCTTTCTCTTTTTTTGGGTCTTCATAATACCGTGTATTTACTGTGTTTATTATCCTCATTTTTTTTGTATCCATCAAAGGATCATTCATGTCATCTTAAAAGCTCTTTGTGTTCTCTCCCCCCAAAAAAAAAGTATACTAACATTCAACATACCTGGTAACTAAACGAACATGTTCTTGTCCAGACTGCTTTTAGTCAGAGCTTCCTTGATCACCAAACGTACATACGGATTTGTCCCAAAAAGAATAGACAAGATCCCAGTCCCAGTCAGTCCACACAGCTCATATATCCTTTCCAGACGTGGGTTCAGCCCACGACTTAAGTTTGAGCTGTACGACCCAGCCAGACACCCAACTGAGGAGGAGCTGCTGAACTTTGATGAAGACGAGCTCATCAAAACAGCTCCAAGTCGTCTGCCTCGTCCATTTGACAGAATGCCATACGACGGTGTGCGGAGATATGTGGAGTGGTCGTACCCATACACCGGCCTGGATATCATTGGTCACATTAACAACGTCAAGGATCTTGTTGGTGACACTGGTTATGAGAGAACTTTGAAGCTGATTGACATCTACAGAATCAGATTCAACATTGAGGACAAAATTGTTTATGACAAAAACGACCTTTCCAGACTGATCAAGCCATTCAAAATCACCATGAAGGCCATCAGAAACAAGCGAAAGAGAATCTTCTCGTACTACGTTGTGAAGAACAAGAACGAGATCATCATGGAACTTCAAAAGAGAAAGCAGACCGCCGAGGACCCATCAAGAATCTTCTTCTCAACAGTCTCAGGAGAAATGTTCAAAGACGTCACTCCAAGCCAGAAAGAAGAATTCCAGAAAGCCGTTGACGAGGACTGGATCCACCTCAAGAAAGTCTTCCAGTACGACGAGTGCAAGGAGGCATGGAGAACAAGAGACGCATATGCCTCTGTTAGCTCTACTGCTGCTCGGAAGCTCGTAGCCGATGGTAAAGAAGAATTGTACCACGATGTGTGATGTAGTTATGTTGTTTTTTTTTTGTTTTTGCTATATAATCTGAAACCATGTATCTATGAGAGTTTGTTTTTGTTTGTTTTGTTTAAACCCCATTAAGGATATGAATACTTAATCAAAGACTGGTGTACCTTTTTCTTAGCGTGACCAGCATGTTGTCTTCCTTGTCCATGAAGGCATCAAAGGCCTCTTGGCTATCAAGGGTATTCAGCAGCTTGAGGTCAATGGAATCCAGTAAATTCAGCATCAGTATGTACCAGCTTTTTTTCTTGTCTTTCACATGAACATTCTGGTTTTCAAAGATAGTCAATGAGTTCATGAAGGTCTGGTACTGGGGGTCCTTGGACCACTCAAAGCCTGTGCCAAATGAAAGGTCAATGAACAGAATGTTCTTCAAGAAGTCCAGGAACTTCGTTATGGAAATCGTCTTCAAGTTGGAGTGTGTCAATACCGTTGAGTTGATGATTGTTTGGTATCGCGGCCACAAGATCAGGTTCAGCACATCGTTGAAGAACACCGCCAGCTGCGTGGTAGAGTCCGCCAACTCCGCAATGTATCCTTGGAGAAGTCTTATGCTCATGAAAATGCCCAGATAGTCCACTTCAATCTGGCTGACAATGTTTTTGATTATCAAATTGCAGTTATTGAACAAAAAGTCTTTTTCGTAGATCTCCAAGTACTCTGCATCATCGGTCTGGAAAACATCCTTCAAGGCATCATCCTTTATAATAAAAGTGCTCACAAACTCCAGTTCTTTTAGGTAGTTCGATTGCAAGGTCAAGCACATGTTCTTGACAAAGTCCTCCACATTCCAGTTCAAGGCATTGTTGTTCTCTATAATCTGCAGAGGCACGACGTAGTCCTTGACGCTCCCAGCAAAGCCGTTCAGTCTCTTTGAAAACACTTCGTGGTTCTCGTACTTGAATTCATCAGCAACAGTACCGCTCATCCACTTGGCCAGGTAGCTAGATGCCTGTTCCTGGATGCTCTCCACACTCTCCAGCCTCACGTCCTTCAATTCGGTGAAGTAGTGCAGACAGTAGAAGCGGTAGTACCAGTGGATGCACTGCTTGTACAGCTCTGCAAACTTCAGGAAGTTCTCGTGCTGGTGCACACACATGATGTCCGCGATCTGTTTGATCCCCAGCAGTCTTTGGTGGATCTGCTGGACCTCCACGGCCTCGCTTTTGAATTGCCTGATCGTCTGGACCAGCACCTTCTTGCACCTCTCGATGATAATATTCTTGAGAATCCTCACAATCAGCGACGCGTCCTCGTCCCCAAGGATCCTCAAAGCCAGGGAAATCCACGCAGTGGTGATTGGGTCCTTGAGGATGCTCTCGATTTCTCCTGGGGTTGTGATCTGCAGTGGCTCTGTGGTGCTCTGCTGCAGCGTGAAGTCACAGTCAAGGTCAATATTCAGGTCCTGCTCAAAACGATTGATCGCATGCAGCAAGGCCGTGTACGTCTTCTGGTTCTTCATGAGCTTGTACTTCTTGCTGGCGAGTTCCTGGAACTGCTCCTTGTAGTCGTGTATTTCTATGTCCAAGTCCTGATCAGCATCTTGTTTGATCTCCTCAATATCCTGAATGCCAAACTTCTGCAAGAGATTATCCATTGTTCAAGGGGTTGTGTGGTTTGCCACACAAAGGACTGTAATATGATAGGAGTAAAAGAACAAACACATTATGAAAAAAAAAATGAATAATAATAACAATTAAGTAAACGTGCTGTGGGTGGCTTTCGCCTTTTTTTTTTTACTAGTGGGTATTTTTTCTTTTGGGGGAGTATTACCCGCAGAGATGGTATATCATCACCGTTCATATACAACAACAAAAAAGAGTTCAATTAAATATATATAACAGCTTGTGATCATAGCAACTTGTTGATCTCACTCACCAACCCGTACATCTGCAGGTTGCTGTTGCACCCTTGCAGGATCCTCAAGTGGTAGAACCCAACAAGCTTCAGCATCTCCAGCTTCACGCCTTCGGGAATCGACTCGATGTTTTTGATGATTCTGAAGAAGATCGTAATGATATCAATAGCATTGAACCCCTTGTCAAAAAGCTCCAGGTTCAGAATGTCCAATTGCTTGTTGAGGTCCTGTGTGTGCAGGATCTTCTTAATAATCAAAGGGTGTGGTGAGTCCACGATTTTGTAGATGTTGGAATCATTCACAAACTTGAACCCCAGCCAACAACTCTGAAGGTTGTTAATGGCCTGTCTCATGTCACCGTCACAGGTAAACAGCAGCGCCTCCAGCCCGCTCATGTCGTATTTGATATTCTCCTTCTCAATGATCACCAGCAGTCTCTTCAAGATGTCCTTATCCTCCAACTTCAAGTACTTCAGAATGGCGCATCTACTTTGCAAAGGCTCGATGATCTTATTTGACTGGTTGCATGCAAACACAAATCTGGTGGTGTTTGAGTACAATTCCATTGTTCTTCTAAGGGCCTGTTGCGCACCAATGGTCATTGAGTCTGCTTCGTCAAGGATCACAATCTTGTGTTTCCCCTTGAACTCCTTGTTGTCCTCGAAGGTGAGTTTCTTGCTGCAGAAGGACTTGATCTGCGATCTGATCACGTCAATACCCCTGTCGTCCGAAGCATTCAGCTCCAGAATGGCCTCCTTCCGCATGTTCTCCGGCAGCAGCTCGTTCAGCAAACAGTATATGGATGTTGTTTTCCCGATACCAGGAGAACCAGACAGGATCATGTTTGGCAGGTTCCCGTTCAGCTGCTTGATTTTGTATAGTTTGTTGATGATCTGGTCATTGCCCACAATTTCATTCAAAAGCTTTGGTCTGTACTTTTCTATCCAAGGCAAAGAGTTCATGATGTATGGTTGTGTGTTTTTTGGTGTTTGTTTTTTTTATAAACATGAAGGAATATTAGACTGAAGAAAAAATATATAAATTTTTTGGAAGTGGATGGTACGCGTGAACTTTTTTCATAGGAAACAAAAGAGAAAAAAGGAGAGATAGGTACCAAAAAGATATTTTATGTAAAGAAATGATATGTGGTTTTAGTTTTATTAAGGTATAGTGTGAAATTTAATAGTGGTAGGCATTGTGATCTTTTAGCACCATGAAAAAACTCCTATGTTCATAACTTATATATTTTTTGGTTTTAAGCTATATGTGTGTTTCAGTACATGTTATTTACCCTGCTGTTTGTCTGGACACTTCCTATTTGGGACACACATATACTGCTCCTTCACCCATAAAAAAGAATTAAAAAATTTTCACCAATTTCTTTCCAATCCGGATCTTTTTCTTTTTTTACTTTTTTTTCTTTTCTTAATAAGCTCTTCTGACTCTGTTTAAATGAATTATTTTGTAAGAACCACACACACAATGCTTAACATATTCAAAGCAAACACATATCAGGTCAGAAGCTACGCATCCATTCTGCCTAGCCTGACCAACAGAGCCTTTCTCCAAAGAAAGAAAAACAAAGTCGGTAGAGGTCCAGCCACCACTGGTGGGAGAACTGCCGGTAGAGGTCAGAAGGGTCGTAAAGCCAGAGGTAAGGTCAAAACCATGTTTGAAGGTGGTCAAACAAAGGCACACATGAGATTCCCTAAAGTCGGTAAGAACGTGGAGTACCTGCAGTACATGAACAAGCCGATGGTGAACTTGGAGGTGAAGACCCTTGTTGACTTCATCCAGGATGGCAGACTGCAACAGTTCATCAACCAAGGGAACAAGTCTTTGAATGTTGTTGACATGCACAGACTGGGACTGATCAACATGAGATTCGACCAAGGGAGTCATCTGCACTACTGCCAGGGTGTCAGATTGATCCAAACCAAGCCATATAACAAGACTCCTGAACAATTCAAGTTCTTGGAGTTCGATGTGAAGGAGGTGTTGCCACAGGACTTTACCATAGAAGTTACCAAGGCTACTTTGGAATCAATTGAGGAAGTTGAAAAGGTCCATGGTCTAAAAATCAGAACATGCTATCATACCGGTGAATTCCTTAAAGGAGAAGTGCTTCCACATGTCTTTGCCAGAACATTGAGTGGCTTCATCCCAATGAATACCATGCCAACCACTTTGAATGACTACCTATACTACACAAACCCACTGAACAGAGGGTACTTGTCCGAAGGCAACTTCAAGTCCGAGCAGGACAAGGCTTGGGTTGATAACTTTGAGCTGAAGAAACAGCAATTGCTGAAGTCCCACGAGTCAGGCAGTGAGGTTGTTGACTTTGGTTCCACCCTAGATGACCAGTTGAGTATCTTGAGAGGTGAATTTGATGAGGCTGGTAATAAGATTTTGAAATAGTCTGGATAGATCTCTTTCTGAATGATATATATTTTGTAAATAATTTGACATAGAAGTTTTATTTTTGTTGTTTGAGTAGGTGTCCTTATGTCCGGTCTTCTTTTCTAGTTGGATTACCCCAACAACAAAAAGAAGAGTCGTCTGGGTTTTTTTCTTTCCAGCGAGTAATTGTCTTTATCGGATTTTAGAAACAGAAAGAAAGAAAAAAAAAAACAGTTTCAACCAGGGAAAAAAAAAAAAATAAACAAAAATCACACGAGTGTAAACAAATCATCTTTTTTATGTTGTTTTTATGAATTACATAATCATATATGTATATATATAAACACAAAAACCAAAAACATAAGGCTTCACAACATTCATGTATAAATACAATAACAAGCAAAAGAAACCACCGCTTCCAAATCTTCCGAACACACCCCACAAACCAGTGCCCTTGCAGAATACACACAAGAGATCAGACTCAGATACATCATCCAATGTTTCCAACACCACAGACTTGAACAAGTTCTACAAAGTCGAAGAGAAGATAGGGTCTGGGTCTTTTGGAAATGTGTACAAGGTCAGGGACATGAGATACGACCTGCTGAACAACGACAGCATAGGTTCCGACACATCAAATCATTTGGAGCTTAACTTGGACCCTGCCACCAACCCAAAATACCTGGTCCGTAAGGATATCAAGTACAACCACATGTCGTTGAAAGAAAGACAGCAGCTTATACAGGAGTGCAAGATCCTCTCTTCATTGAAGCACGACAATATAGTGAACTTCTTCAAGATAGACTTTGACCAGAAATTTGTGTACATATTCATGGAGTACTGTGATGGAGGTGATCTGTCGCAGCTGATCCAGCACTATAAGAGCTTCAACAAGAACCAGAAGTCCAAGGCAAACTACAAGTACATATCCGAAGAGGTTATCTGGAGAGTGCTGGTGCAGATCTGCCTTGCTCTTTGGAGGTGCCACTATGGAGAAGACTGCAAAACCCCAAAAACCATCTTTGAAAACCTGGAGAAGCCTAACAACTTCTTGAAGACCATGAATGGAGAAAACGAGCATATCATCATCCACAGGGACATCAAGCCCGGGAACATCTTTCTGAAAAAACAGAGCAACTCCGGTGAGTTTGATATCAAGCTTGGGGACTTTGGGTTGGCCAAAACCTTGAAGTCTAAGAACCACTTTGCCACCACTTATGTTGGAACACCTTACTACATGTCGCCAGAGTTGCTCAAGGACAAGCCATACTCGCCACTGAGTGACATCTGGTCGCTTGGCTGTGTGGTTTATGAAATGTGCAACTTGTTCCCGCCATTCCACAATGCCAAGAACTTCATAGACTTGGAAAATAGAATCATCAATGGGGCCTACCACAAAATGGACAAGAGCAGCATGTACTCGAAGAACTTGAGAAACATCATTGAAAACTGCATTGAGGTTGATCTGAACAAGAGATTCAACTGCTGTGATATTTTGAATGATATCCAGTCCAAAATCATGTTCAAGTCTCTCTTCCTGCAGAAGTGGCAGAACTCTTTAGAAGTTTATGAATCGGAATTGATAAACATCGAAAAGAAATTGGAAAAGAAAGCTTACAAGTTGGGCAAACAGTATTGATTATAGGTGGATGCAATTTATTTTATTTTTTTTTTAATATTCAAAATCATTTATCTACAAAAGAAATATATATATTTATATAAGACATTTTACTTTTTAACATAACAAGTCATAAGCTTCCTTGTACTTGTCAAAGGTATTCTTGACGATATCTTCAGGCATTTGAGTACCGTTCTTACCAGCAAGACCGGACTCTGTCAACCAGTTTCTTAGGAATTGTTTGTCATAACTGTCTTGGTCCTTGCCAACCTCGTACTTGCTAGATTGCCAGAATCTGGAGGAGTCTGGGGTCAAGACTTCATCAACCAAGACAATTTCATCATTCAACTTGTCATAACCAAACTCAAACTTGGTATCAGCAATGATGATGCCTCTGGTGGCAGCGTAGTCGTGGGCTTTGGTGTATAGTTCAATGGATATCTTCTCAAGTCTGTCAGTCAAGTCCTGGTCGTTGTTCAAGATCTTCTTGGCTTCTTCAATGGAGATGTTTTCGTCATGTTCACCTTGATCAGCCTTGGTGGATGGAGTAAACATTGGCTTGGATAGCTTTTGGCATTGTTTGTATTCAACGTCTTCAGGCATGACCTTCATGGTATGAATGGTCTTGGACTTGGAGTATTCCTTCCAGCCAGAACCAGTGATGTAACCTCTGACAATGCATTCCAATGGGATCAAATCATACTTCTTGACAATCAAACATCTGTCCTGGATTTCGTTCTTGAAGATTTCCGATTCTTCATCGATCTGTAAGAAGTCAGCAATCTCCTTGTTGGTGTCCAAGTAGATGTGATTTCTAATGGAGTCTTTCAAAATGGTATTGAACCAGAACTTGGATAGTTGGGTTAGCAACTTACCTTTTTCTGGAATACCGTTTTCCATTATGACGTCGTAGGCAGAGATTCTGTCACTTGCAATAAAGATCAGATAGTCCTTGTTGTTTGTTAATTCATAAATGTCTCTGACTTTACCCTTGGCTAGGAGTTTGATATTTGGGATGGATTGGATTTCCTTGGTGTATAATAAAGGCTTGGCAGCGTAGCTGTATTGGGACATGGTTCTTGTGTTGTGTGTATGGTGAGGCCGTGTTTCACTGTATTGTTCTTTTAAAATGTTTTAATTTTAACTTGCCAATAATGAATATTAAAATATACAAAAAGTTTAAATAGTTGTATTTGAGATATCAGCGAGAGAAGTTTATGTTTTTTTTTTTCCATATATATATAGTTATTATTTATTTCTTGCTAATGAGGTGCTGGATATCCGACGACTCCTCAAAAAAAATATATCAAGATTGATCAACTTCTTACAGAAGGCGGGTAACAACTGTGCTTATTTCCTCTTTTGGATTACTCCCAAAAAAATACATCACTGATTTAGTCCCCCCTTCTTCTATTTTCCACTTTCTCCACATACCAAAAAAATAAAAATGGCTATAACGCTTTTGTTTGTGGTACACGTAAACACACACACACACATTGTTTTATCTAAAGAAAAGAATGAACAAAAAAAAATTACACTCATAAACCTGAAAACTCTGTATTTAAATAATACTGCCATCATGTATGAAGATATTGAAACAATATACCAATCTATTGACAAAAAAGAAGTTACTGAGGAACAACTAACCACACTATCTACTCTCATAAGTAACAATAAGGAATTTGACAATTTCAACTCCAAAATTATAAGCATCTACAATCATCTACTAAACAAAAATTTATTCTCAAATGATCAAGAAAACTCTTCAAACAATCTAAAACAGTTACAAGATTTTATCATAAAACCTTACCAATTGTTCTTCTACAATTTGCTCTCAAATACTTCTACAAAAGATATTGTAATTGAGGCATTTGATGTATACCTGAATATTTTCAATGCTGCTGATATCAACGATGATAGATTGAACACTTATTTTTTGATAGACATATTCAAGTCACTGTTGTCTCTGCTGATATCTACATACTCCTTGTTGATCTCACATGGCTACCACTCAATAATAATTAAGTTTTATAAGATTTGGAACATCTCAGATAAGATGTTGAAAAATTTGAACAATAGTGATGACTTGAAAAAAAAAAAACTACTAATGTCTTTGGAATATCTTATCAACAAGTACTTCAACCTTTTAAGTATGGAGAGTGACATTGCATTAGACAAGATCGATCTAAGTTTAAAGTTTTTTAAAGCCTTATGCGAGGAAGATCCAACTGAAGCCTTTTATTTGAAGCTGCTCGACAACTACTTACTATTCAACATTGATAACATAACAAAGGCGTATGTTCAATATTTTAATGAGTCAAAAAGTATGGAAAACACACAACTGCTTCAATTATTGTCGTTTGTTTTGTCTACAAGATCGGATTCGAACAGCAAGCTGATTGATCAAGTACTGGTGAACTTTTCACAAACAATAATATCCAACGTCATAAGTGATGAAAATATAGCTGGAAACTCATCAAAAATCACAGAGGACAGATATGCAAATATTACAGTTGAGATTGTTCTAAATTTACTCTCATTGTACAAGTTTGATGATTCGGAGGCTAATGACAGCTACTACAAGGTTATCTTCAACATTGTCAATGACTTAGGGTACATTCTTACAGAACAAGACACTTGGAGGACTATATTTGATTTGATGCAAAAAGACCTCACCTCTGAAAGCACTAAAAATATCTTTAAGACTATTTTGACCACAGATGACATTATGAACAACTTAGACTTTGAAAACGTCAAATGTGCTATTGATTACACAAATAAATTGATTATAGATGTTTTGGACAAACAGAGCGATGTAGAAGTCAATGATGACAAAATCTTGTTGAATCTGTTCAACTACTATTGGAACATCAATGACTACTTAAACCAAATCAAGGAAAGCTCATCTGAGGTAGATAAGTACAATGACATGTGGGATTACCTTTTGAAAAATGTGTTTATAATCTTTAATTATATTCCTAAAAGCACCCAAGAAGTGGCAAAAGCCATCATTTTGAACTTATACTTCAACTTAATAAACTCCAGTATTGTTAGTGTAAACTCTGACAATTATACAGATTTCATTAAAGAAAAGACCATCAAACAAGAAATCTTAACAAATCATCAAGAATTTGTTGAAAGTTTCGAAATTTTAGACCTGGTTTTGAAAGAAACAAGCATGATCCTCAACAGTAACATCGAAGATTACAATCTGATCTTAGACTTTTATAGAGAGTTGATTAAAAACGAAAATGGCATAAGCAACGAGGTGTATTTTGTTATTCTGAAAAATTACAACATGCTCGTAAGCTCCTTTGAAAATGAGGCTTTTGTAGAGAATATCAAAACCACAGACAGTTACACGGATTTGAAGGCTAAACTATACGAAATTTGGCTAAGTTTTGACTTATCTTTGAATAACGAACTGATCATCAATGAAATAAAACCTAACAACAAATCGCTTTATGACTTGACGTATGAGTACATGAAAATGTTCCCATCAATAGAAAGTCTACAAATGTATGACGAAACTGTGTTAAAGGTTATCGAAAAATGTGTGAAGTTCCCTATATTGCCGAGCAACAACGGCAAAGACGAAAATAACATGACAATGTTACAAAGACTGTGTTTGAACAACATTAAGACTGTTATAGCAAAAGAACAATACAAAGTAATCGGCATAGAAATTTTGTCAAATATACTGGATTACAAAACGGAGTTAAACAAGCTGATCTTGGATAAGATATTCAGCAAAATACCAGAAAAGCTGATTTATAGATTGCCTACTTTTAAGAAGATATCCCTAGAGAGTTTGGCCTATATGGCTGAGTTATTTGAGAGTGAAGAAACTTATCAACTATGCACAAGCAATGAGCTGATCAAGAGCAATTTGTATAAGTTGATAACAAATAAAGATCAATCTTTGATAGAAATAAAAGGTATTAAGACCCAATCTTATTTAGTGGCTTCAAATATTCTTTTGAAATTGATCGACAAAGAGAGTTATGAATATGAACAAAACAGAGTGATGTTTTTGGCTATGTTCAAGCTGTTGCTAGAAAACATCGAAAACATCGAAGTTGGTCAATTTACACATGGGTATGGATGTTTCTCAAAGGTGTTTTTCAAGAACATCAAGTTATTCCAACAAGACACAGAAACTTACAACGAATTAAGCAAGAACTTTGTAAGATTGGTTGTCAAAAGAGGAATTCTCCCAGTGTACGACATATTCGCAACCAAATTAATCAAAAATGAAGAATATGAGATAAACGAGTTTGATCCGGATAACTTGTGGTTAGATTTGATTGAGCAAAGTGAGGATTTAAAAAACATCAAACAAGCGACTTACAAATCACTGGACTTGATCGAACAAGACATTGAACACAACAAAAGCCTAATAACGCAGGAAGAGACCAATGGTCTGTTCACAAATCTTTTACGATTAAATGATTACTTAAATAAGAAGTATATATGAAATGACTAACAAAAAATGAAAGTAGAAAAAAGGCTAAGGGATTATTTTTCAACTTTTTCTTTCTTTGGTGCTAATCTAAAAATCTATCAAAGCCTGTAAATCGTCTCCGGTACAAGCACATTCCAAAAACTTATGCTTCAGAAGTTCTGCGGCTGATGCTCTGAATCTGACATCAACACACAGACACACGGACAAGAACCTCTTCAGCTCCACGCTCAATCCTTGCGGATACTTCAGTCTAGGGGTACCATTGGTGGCGATCAAGAACAGAACCTTCAAAGGCTCCTCATCAATCATGTATGGCGGGTCACCCTCCAACATCTCTATGCACATGATACCAAGGGACCAGACATCAACCTTCTCGTCGTATGACTGCTGCTTGACGACTTCCGGGGCCATCCAGTATGGAGTCCCCACAAGAGTGGCTCTCTTGGATCTGTTGGCGGTCAGCTTTGCACAGAACCCAAAGTCAGTGATCTTGATGTCTCCGTTGTATGAAATTAACACATTGTCGGACTTGATGTCTCTGTGGATGATGTGTCTCTGGTGGAGGAAATCCAAACCTTGGCAAGTCTCTCTCAGTATGTATGCAATCTGCGGCTCGGTTAGGGCAGGCTGGTTTGTTCCTGCAGTTGGCGAGTTGTCAATTAAATCAGTCAGAGCACCACCTTGCATGTACTCCATGATCACCCACAAGGTATCGTTGTTCTTCAAGTATGCTTCTAGGAAATTCACAATGTTTTTGTGTTTACTGCTCTTCATGATGATGATCTCGTCTAAGATTAGTTCCTTTCTAGGCTGCTTGGATAGTACCATCTGCTTGATGGCTACTTTTTCATCAATGGCCATCGCTTGTTCAGTCAATTCATAGAACTTCGATAGTCTTTTGGATTTTTTGTCTATAGGCTGCAATTTGATTCTTGTTCCCTTGTAAACAGACCCAGAGGCACCTTGGCCAGCCTTGTCTACAATCTTGAAGAAATCACTTGGATCAGCAGTATGACAAATTTGTTGTAATTTGGTAATCAACTCTTGGGTTGTCATGCTAGGCTTCTTGACAGCCTTTTGTTGTGGTTTTTTGGTTTCAACAGTCTTTTTGGATACAGCCTGTTCAGCAGGCTTGGCAACCTTTCTTTCCTGGTTCAAAGTTGGAGATGGCTCTTTGGTAACAGGAGTTGTGTTTGTTTTTACTAAAGCTGGTCCTTGTCCCAGAACCTTGGCATGTTGCCTCTCATTCAGTACCTTTTGTTCTGCTTGGCTTCTTTGCTGCAGATTTACCTTAGGGGCTTGTCTCAAAGGTTGCAAAGATATGTTGTTTTGTAAGACTGGAACTTTGTTGCCTGGAGGTACTTTTCTCTCATTAAACTCAGGTATTCTGGATTTTGGCGCATTGGCATTGTTTCTATGGACTGGAAGGTTTTTGTATTGAGGATCCAGTGTTCTTAGCTCACCTGATGGAGACAGGTTTTCCTTTTCTTTTTTATAGGATTCATTGCTATAGTGTCTTGTTTGTAATGGCTGGCTTGATAAGCCCGGTAGGTTGGACATACTGCTTTTTGAAGGCACAGAAGACTTCATACTTGGTGGCATTGGTGCTCTTCTCTTAGGTATCAGACTGTTATCAATGGTTTGGTTTAATGTATTAGAATTTTGCTTATCCAGGTTGTTTGGGTTGTGCTCATTCTTCAAATTATTGTTGATATTGTTCAAAGAGTTACCACTCATAACATTGTTTTTATTAACTGCACTATTAGCCGAGGTTGTATTGCCATCTTCCGGATTATTGGAGCCGCTATAATCTTGATAGAACTTCAAAACCTGCATAACAGCTCTACTATCTTGTTTCCAGTCATCACCAGTGATTCTAGAATGCTTAAGCAACTTTTCCCAATTTAATGGCATTCCCACAAAATTTCCAGTTTCCGGATCAAAACCTATGTGGACTTTATGGGTGAAGTTGCTGGGTTTGGAAACATTGCCTGTGCTGTTCAAGCTGCTGTGGCTGCTGTTTCCATTTGAGTTAGAGCCAGAAATGATTGTTGGGTTTCCAGTGACTGATGAGTTTGTCTTTTTCATGTTTGACATTATCAAAGAATACCACTTTTCAACATCTGTATTAATTTTACTAGAAATTATAACAGTTTTTGGGCCGTTGTTGTCAAATGTAATTTCCATAGTTCCGTTATTGTTGTTGCTTTCCAAACCATTGGCTTCAATGTTCAATACGCTTCTCAATCTGATCCTAATCAAGAAGTCAGTATCTTGTGCATACTTATAAATCAGAATAGAGTCTGAATTGATGGTCATGTATCTTCTTTGCCATAAAAAGGACAGAATACCGTCATCCTTGAATGATATAAGTTTTTTGTGAATGATCTGGGTATTGTTAGAAGGAGAGCTGTTGTGCAATAGAGTATTGATCATAGAACTGCCATTGCTTTGCGTGTTGATAGAATTGGCTTGAGGAGGCTTTGGAGCTTTTCTTGGGATGATATTTGAGTTAGAAGAATTAGAAAAATCCATTTTGCTGTTAAGTTCTGTTTTTTTTTTCTTGATGAAAAATAGTGAGAGTGACTTATTAAGTTACAATATTGATACTGATCGATATGATGAATGCTGTATGGTGTTTTTTCAGTAGTTGATCTCTTCCCAAATAAGGTTAGATCATAAATAGCAAACGTATCATACAACAAAAAAAAAAGTTGTAAAAAAAAAAAAACCCCCCACTGATCAATTTTTTTGGCAATTATTGATGTTTACTAAAAAGAATAAAAATAAATACATATAAAAAATTTTCTTGCGTGTGTTTTTTTTTTTTATTAGGCGAAAATATGTCGTAGACTTTTTTTTTTGTTTTGAAACAACGCACACCATATTACTCAATCAGGAAATCTTATTGCCTTTAATTAATGCTTATGTCCGGTATATACTTTTACTTCTATTTAACTATATTCTTCTTTCTCTTGACACACTTCCCTTTGTTAACAGCAACTGTCTTGGTAGGCTTTGGAACCTTGGCCATCCCAAGTTTTACTCTTTTGAATATGTCCTTTTCCAAGCCATTGAGTGGGAGGTTTTCTTTTATAAGAATAATTTTGGCCAAAGGACTCTTTTCGTGGAGAATGGCACACCTTTCAGTGGACAAAAATACCACACTACCAGTGTTCATGTCCTTATCTATGCTATGATGGCACATCACAACAGTATGACTTTTCATATTGCTTGATTTGTTTAAGTATTGGTTTATTTCATTGTAATCTGTTACAGAATCATTGATTCTTGTCGCCAGGGCACTGCACACGTGTGCTTCATTTGTTATATTTTCACTATCTGAAGTTATAAGTATAGGTTTGCTTATAAATGGGCTGTTTTTAGACATATTGAGTTTGTTGGTTTATTCGCCAAAAAAAAAAAATTCACTACTAGATAATAACAAGATTCTCGACTGTTGAATCTATCCTATAAGCAAATTAGTTTTAAATATTAATGGTCTATTCAAATTGAGTATTTGCTGCTTAGGGGGGAGAGATGCTCCTTTGAATGAATTACCATTGATATGTCTGAACCTGATCTTGATTTGAAAATGTGAGGAAAAAAAAAAAAGCCCATTCTCCAAAATTATTGGCAGCGCAAATGATCGGATATACCAAATCAGATCTTTAATCAACTTTTTTTTATAAGAAAAAGAAAAAGGTGTAGTCTTTACTGGTTTGAGAAGAGTAGATCAATGGGACAATTATGAAAAAATAAAGCTAAGAATATTAACACTCTTGTTTGTTTTAAACGCTATATACTGCTGTATACTTGTAATCAAATAGATACAGTGTATATGGGTGCTTCAGCTAATAATGGAAACGAATGGATTATGTTTGGCATTTTTTTAGCATAATGAGTTTAGTTACTGATATTGTTGCAAAAAATTTGCTTTGTAGCAAAACCAAAATGGCTTCAAACTCAAGCAACACCTTTCAGCAGTTTAGGCTGCAAAAGATCACATTCTCTCACAGTATGATTTGCCTTACCTAGGAGTAGATGTCTTTATGTTTTCAAACGCATAAATCAGAGCATTACATATGATCTAATGTGTTAAAATTAAACTGCATTCTTATTTCATAGCAGATATAATGTTTATGAATAGAAAACTTGGCTTTTAACTATAAAATCTGGCCCACCAACCAACATATGTTTTATAATACAATAATATTTGTCTGTGTTTTATGGAATGCATCAGTAAATCTTCCTTTGTAATAAAAAACAACTGGCAATCTGGCCGAGTGGTTAAGGCGTAAGATTAGAAATCTTTTGGGCTCTGCCCGCATAGGTTCGAATCCTGTGGTTGTCGTTGATTTTTTTTTATTTTTTTTTTGCTTTAAATTTGTTTTTTTTTTAATGTTTACATGTGTTAAAAAAGGATTCAACTTAAATGAAGAAAAAAATTATACTCACAAGAAAATAACTCTATCCTAGCTATTTGTAAACTGTGTTTTTTTCTTCTTTCACTCTTTTAATACTTTGAACTGGAAGGTGTTTAATTTTTTTTTATTTATTTCAAAATTATTATTCAAAAACCCCAAACACAACAATATTAAACTATGTCCATATCTCTAAGCGAATCTGAATTCATTGAAAACTTGCTATCATTAGCCTCTATCCACCCATTAAAATTAGACGACAGCTATGCCAAGTCTCAAGCCCAACTAGCCAGCTTAGGTCCTGCTTTACAGCCTTTTTCATACAAGTTCACCAAAACCGAACTACCATCTGCTGAAACCACTATTAAAGTCAGTGAGATAACCAAGACCATTATTCTAAAGTCATTGAAGCCTAAAGCTGTCTTAAAAGTTAAATCTGATGATTTCGAAACTGTTCAAGACATCAAGGACTACTTGGACAAGACTGGGTTGCCAGGCCAATACCAATTCAAGTTACTAAACAAGGGTAAAGTTCTATTGGATTACGTTTTAGTTAAGGATGCCTTGTCCGAAATCAACGAAGATGAAGTCACATTCAATGTCATGAGTAAAGCTAAGCCGGATGACTTGATTCAAGAAGAAGCTGCTCCACAAAAGAAAGAAGAGCCTGTTGTTGAAGAAAAACCAGAAATCGTTATTCCTTGGAATGATTTCTATGCTATTTTGGAAAGCAAGTATGGTTCTCAAGAATCTGAAAAAATCATCAAAAAACTTCAAAGTGGCTGGAATAGTGCAAAATAAGTTTGGTTTTCTTGCAACTCTATATATTAATAAATTTTTTGTAAAAAAAAAACACTACGTTATTCTCTCTTTTTCAATCTCAATCTGTTTCTTATCTTATCTGTTCTGCTCATTCTTTGCTTGAGCATGCCTCTGGTAATCGCATCTATGTCATAGTTATAATAGCCACTGCCTTTTAATCTCTTCATTATGACGCTGCCAAAATCTAGTTCAGTGTAAAATTCAGGCTGGTAAGAGGCTGTAAGTAGATTTAAAAATTCCATTTCTAAGGGATTGGAAGATTGGAAAGAAAATGCCTTAGCTTTTTTCTTACCCTTATTGCTACTCTGTCTTCTAACAAGTTTTTTATTTTGTAGATTAAATAGCATTGTTTTCTCTCCGCTGTTGCTATTATCTTTGCTTAAGACCTTGTTGATTTTGAAGCTTAGTGATTGTCTTAGCTTGGACTCAAAGTTAACATTGGTATTATTGGGTTTCCCTGATTTGTAAGATTTGTGATTTTTGAACTTATCCATCCCCAAGTCTAATAGAGTCAATGTTATTTTATTGATCCATTTAATTCCGTCGTTTTCTGAAACCAATACTAAATCTATAATTTTCAGGCAATCTTCAAAAGGCAAAATGTTTATAAAACAGTTTAGTACCCATTTACTTAGGTAGATCATCAATACTGGCAATTCAAAATTGCTTTCTGCTTGACTGTTGTCTATGTTTCTTCCTTCGTGCTTATCCAAAATACAATCCAATACGTACATTCCATATTCTATATCCTCGAATATTATATCAAATAAATCCGGGATGTATTCAAAAATCAAAATAATTAGTGTCTCTTGGAAGTTCTTCAAACCTGATAAAGAATTATCGTAAATTTTCAGACCAATGTTAGCAACAATCGAGTCTAGGATTCGGTGTCTATTAAATCCAGTGGTATCCAAGTGAGATGGAGATACCAAAAGCACCAATCCACAGATGTAGTTCAATGACTGGCAATAACCAACATCGTCTTTGTGAATCAACGAGAAGAGTGAAAGATGTCTTTCTAGACTTTCTATCATGGCATTTTTATCAAAGTTTCTGGATTTCATAAAGTGAATATTGTTGGGAAAGGTACGCAACAAATCGTTATTTATAATGTCCTTGTCTGGTATGTCCAAAAACACCGTGTCTTTATGATATTGATATGATTTCACAAGAGCATTGTACTTACTTTCATCAGTGTCGTTGCTAAACAAAGACCACAAAAAGTATCTATACTTGGAAACGGAACCATTTGTCAAGATGAACTCTTTGATTTCATTTTTCCTTAGAAATGGTATTTTCTTTGATGTATTGTAGTTTTCAAATAATTCTCCAAACTGATTTTCAAAGTTGCTTACGATCTTGGCCTCCCCTTCATAATTCTTGTTGTACCAAGTTGTATAATCCTTGTAATGATCTGCTATTGGAATGACAAACCCATACTCTGTACAATTCTGCATGTTATTCAAAACTGCGTCGTCACAGTTCGGTATGTTGTCTTTTGAGTAGGCATCTAGTTGTATTTTCATCTTCTTATCAGCATCATCCTGTGGCGTGTTAGAAATGTTGTGGTACATCTCCAGCAAACTGCTATTTGAATAAACATCCTCATTATTCACCAGAACAGATACGTCACTTGAAATGTCTGTTGTATTTATCTCTGAGAAATTGCTCATTTGCTCATCTTTTATAGGAAGATCAACTTCACGAACAGAGCTTTCAAGTTTCATGAAACAATTCTATGTATTTTGGTGTGTTTAGGATTAAGTAAAACAAAGAAAACCCCCAAAGTTGAATATCTTAACTTTATTCAATATATAAGAACAGCTGGTAATTCAATTCTGCTTTTGCTTTCTTTTTTTTTGGGGGTTACAAGCTTGTATTTTTTTATTAACATTATTGAACCGTGTCCTCACAGCAAAAAAGAGTTGTGAAACATTTTATTAGTGTCATTTAATTTTTTTTTTTTTTGCCAAACCTAATAAACAAGTAAATTCCTCATATAACACACAATATATGTAGAAACAAAAGTCACGTGAATGATACTTAATATAAGAAAATAAAAAACAATTTTTACAGTTACCATTTCAAAAAGTCACAGTGCCGGAGTGGTTAACGGGTTGCCCTGCTAAGGCAATGGTCTTTGGCCGCGCAGGTTCGAATCCTGTCTGTGACGATTATTTTTTTTGCTTTGGGTTTGGATTTTTTTTTTTGTTTTTTTTCGCGTCAGGTTTTTTTCTTTTTTGCTATTTCAGTGATTTCTTCACTCATTACTCTTCGCTCACCTTTACTATAAACATCTTCTTCTTTTTTTATAAAAAACTCTTCTAAAACACCAAACAACAAAAAATGAGTGTCACTAATGAAGACAATTTGCCCTGGATTGAAAAATACAGACCTAATACTCTAGATGAAGTTTATGGTCAAGATTCTATAACATCAACATTGAGAAACTTTATAAAAAATAGCTCTGAGGACAACAACAGCATATCTTTGCCTCATATGCTGTTTTACGGGCCTCCCGGAACTGGTAAGACATCCATGGTCATTGCTCTAGCTAAAGAGATATATGGAGCCGATAATTACAGAAAAAACATTATTGAGCTTAATGCTTCTGATGACAGAGGTATTGATGTAGTTAGAAACCAAATCAAGGATTTTGCCTCTACCAGGCAAATATCGTTTGGAAGCAGCAACAAAAAGAATCTGAAGATGTTCAAGTTGGTTATCTTGGATGAGGCAGATGCAATGACCAACATAGCTCAAAATGCATTGAGAAGAATCATTGAAAAGTACACAAAGAATGTAAGATTTGTTATTTTGGCCAACTATTCTTACAAGATCATTCCTGCCTTGATGTCCAGATGCACAAGATTCAGATTCCAGCCTTTGCCCTTGGAGTCATCACATATAAGAATGAAGAGTATCATAACCATGGAATCCATACAAGTTGAAGACGAAGCTGTTTTAGCTATTTTGAAAATAAGCAAAGGTGACATGAGAAAATCTCTGAACATTTTGCAAGCTTGTAATACCACATTAAGCGTTGAGGATAAATCAAGCATTGATGAGGCCATGGTATATGAGTGTGTTGGTCTACCTAACAAAGATGATATAACAGATTGCTTCACCTCGATACTGAACGATTCCATACAAACCAGTTATTTTGCTCTGTCCAGTTTACAAAGAGATAAAGGTCTTGCGTTAATTGATATAGTCAATGGGTTTGTAGAGATACTTGTTGAATATGATATAGAAGTCAGCAAGAAACAAAAGCTGCTAATAAAGCTGGCTGAACTGGAGTACGGGATAAGTAAAGGTGGGAACAATGACATCCAAACCAGCTCTATGATTGGGCTGTTAAAAAGTTGCTTAGTTGATTAAACTTTTTTTCAGCATGGCAGTATTTTTATATTTTTAATAAGCGAGAAAAAAGTAACCACATGTTTAGGAGAAAAAAAAAAAAGGGTGAGTAATTGGAAAAGGCATTTTAGATAAAGAACACACAGATAACAAAAAAAAGAAGGCAGTGGGAGGTTCTTCGTTTTCTTCTTCTTTTTTGTAGGTTTTGGTTTAAACAAAATGTGTATCTTAGAAAAGAAAAAGATACATGCACCACGTTAAAAAAAACAAAAAGAATGAAAAAGATTATTATAGAAACAGTCTCTCCTAGTGGCTCCTGGTCCTCAAACTTCTCCTCTGAGCCCATGGATAAAGCATACATGGAGTATAGAAAAATTTGCGACATTATTCCTGGGGAAAAACTAAACAACAAGTTTATCATTTTACCTAGCTACAAGACAATGGAATCTCTCATATGCTTATACTTTGTTTACAAAGAGGATTCTTTGAACACAGAAGAGTTTGTGTCAAAGCTGGAAAAATATCTGCAGGATCCACGGAAGTACGACGCAAACTTGAAACTAGCACACCTGAGATACATAGACGATGGGAGTGCTGTTGATGATGTGCTTGTAGACGAAAGTGCATTGACAGCTGAGGAAAAGCAGGAGAATGAGCAGGTCTACGAAGAAACAGGATACGAAATCAAGGGCAGATCGCCTAGAAAATCATCACTTAACTCATCAGTTCCAAATCCCAAATACATCAAAAGGGGATCGTTTAGTAATGTCGCCAGCGGATTTGATACCACTGATCTAGAGGTTGAGAAGAAGTTAGTTTACCTGATGAATGAGGAATACTTTTCCAATTTCCACGAATTAGAGGACTTAAAGACTTTCAATCTGTTTTTTTTCAAAAGCCCTAATGACAAAGTTAGTAACTCAAGTGCAATCACTGACTCAATCTTAGCTACTTTGGAAAAGTCTCATATCGAATACTCTTTCAAATCTGAATTATGATATATATGTTTTAAAAATTGAAAAAACAGCAAAACACATCATTGCATTTTTTTACTAATTGCTCACATCCTCTCTAGCTAATTCCTTCCATTCCTTCATGTATATTTGCGAGTAGTCGAACTCTCCCACATCATCTTCTGCCTTCTTCTCTCCTTCAATGACTCTTGTGTCTCCCCATGAGAAGTCATCAAACTTCCAAAACGCATATAAAGGAAGCACAAAGTTCCAGACAGGCAAAGCCAAAATGTAGATGATCATATAGATGAAATTGTTTAGCTGTTCACCTATTAACACAATCAAAAACCCAGGTAAACCCAAAATAACACATAGGAGAATCAATGTCATATATGGAACTGGGCTGGTGAATATAGAAAGAAAGATAATGTAGACGGTAAATGTGATTGCCAATGGCAACAAAACAGAGCCAATCAATTCAATGAAAACTAAAAATTGCATGGAAAAACAAAAGATCCCACAGAGATCATTGATTTGCAACAACTCCATTAAGTTGTGAATAGTTGAATTAATCCACCTTCTTCTCTGTGAAAGCAAAATTGGAAAAGTGTCTGGAACCAAAGTCTGGCAAAATGCCTTTGATAAGAACACCAATTTTCTCTTAGGAAACGTCTTCAATAGCAAAGATGTCAAAAATCTGTCTTCTCCCAAATGCAAAAGATTTTTTTTATGCAACGTATTGGTAATGTTGTCTGAATACCTCTCGATTATATCTGGATTTGCCAAAATGGGAACCCAAAATCCTGAATCACTTCTTGGGGCTTTGATTCTATATATCGAAAAACAGCCCGGAAGACATGTCACTGTGCCAAAAAGAGACTCAAATGCCTTGGCTTGATGGTGTGATATAAAGTACTCAAACACTTGTATTACTGTAACCCAATTGGTTGTTTTGTTGCTTATCTTGGTTTCTCCACACAAGCCAATTATTTCTGAATCCTTACACATTTCAGTGGCCATGTGCCCTAGTGAGTCCTCGAAAACGAGTGTATCTGCGTCAACAGTCATTACAAGTTCATAAGTTTTAGCCATTAACCCTGTAATCATCCATATGTTTTTAAGTAATTGGTACTCTAGCTGCGACATTCTGTCATTGAAGAACATTTTCTCCAAAAAAGACATCAAAATAACTTGCGAGTCTCTTTTTCCTCTATTTCCTGGCTTAGAGCTTGTTTCCCTTTCAGATTCAGTGCCACACTTAACAACACACACAATTGGAACACTGCATGATTGGTATTTTGCTGATTGTGAGATAGTATCATCTTCTCTTTCTATGGAGTAATTGTAGAATCCGGAATAAACTTTTGCTTTATTGTGTCTTCTCTTCCCATAAGCCACTGCAACATACGAGTGGGCCTTGACGTCTTTTGGATCAACAGAAAAATTATCAATTAGCTCTAAGACCAATTCTGGTGTACTTTTGCCATTGCCGCTCCCTTTTATTAATCCATCACATACAATCATCAATAATTTATGCGTGTCTGGATATTTAGTATTACAGATGGAGTCCAATGTGCTCTTAATTCCTTCTTTAGACTCTGAGTAACAGGTGACAAAACATATCGTATGCAAAAGTGGATAACCATATGGCATATAGCCTGGATGAGGCTGGTTAAGTACATTTTTGTGAATAGACTTTGGATTTAAGGTATTGCTATACCACTTATTTTTTTGAGCATTGTCCTCTTTTTTATAGTCCTGTATAGCAACCGATGTATACTCAGTTTCCTTTACATTGTTTTTATACATCAACAAGGTTTGACCTTTATAAAAATCTTCAGTAATATGGTCAACTCCTTGCTTTGGTGCCACAAACCATGCATAAACCAAGGACCCAAGAAATTTAATAAATATCACACCAATAATAACTGTTAAGGATATTGACAAGACAACCTTTGAAGTTACACACCCTACAGTTTCACTGTCAACTGTTCCCACTTTTGCTATTTGGGTAAGACATTTACCCATTTGCTGGCCAATTTTGTAGTCTGAAAATAAGTATGTGATATCTGTTCCTTCAAATCCTCTTTCAGATAAGATTTGATACTCCTGAGGATAATTATTTATGCTATCTCTATTAATTAAATCTAAAAGCTTTATGTCAATTACGCTACCATCATAGACAACCAAATTTTTATTTTTTAAGTTTTTAATATCATCCCAAGTGTACTTTAGTCTTCCTAATGGCTGTATTTTGAATAGTTTTTGTTTGTCTGCTGCAACTGACATGCAGAAATGACTGTACAAAGACTCTTCTAAATATGATTCGGAGCAAGAATAATAACCATTTTTTAAAAAGTAGTCTTTATTGTCATTTTGAAAAATATCTTTGCAATTGCCTTCTACATTTTGAAATATAAATGACAAGTCCATTTGGTTTTTGTTTTGGATACCAAATAACTCCATATCAGTAGATTTGTACACAAGACCATGAATAAGAATCTGATTTTGGTTCAAATCCGTATACGGAACGTCAATTAAATCCTCAGCTTTACAAAATAAATTATTGAATCCAAAAGTCAAAAAGCTTATCAACAAGCCACAGTAAAAAATCAAAGAGATCAAAGCAATTTTTTCTCTCCAGGCCATCTCTCTATCTTTATTGTCCATTCCAAATTTTTTTAATAACTTTGAAGGTGCCCAGAAAGTGACCAAGTATGAATAAAATACCCATAAGGTGTCTGATCTGCCCAACTTATCTTTGCTTTTAATTTTTATATCTGAAGACCGTTGGCGTTCATATTTTTGGCTATCAGCAGGACTAACAAGTGGATTGAACCCAGTTGAAGAAGGAAGAACATATGCATTTGAGTTTTTTTTTACTTTTTGTGCATAGTAGAAATTTGGATTGTTAGGATTGTTTAAATTATTTCTCTCTGGTTTTGTTAGCGTTTTTATTTTTGAATTAGATGAGGTTGCTGAATGTAATGCATTTTGTCTTTCATCTTCCTTTTCCTTGACAGATAGTTTTGAGTTTGAACTAGATTTAGAAGAACTTGCCATTGATTATTTTCTTCTGAACAGGGCTGCTTTGGTTTTTATAGATAACACAAATTGTCAAAAAAAAAATGCAGAAAAGAAAACACCCAACTGCACCATTCAAAAAAAAAAGTATGTGTTTTTTAGTGTTGGCTTTTGATTAAACAGACAATATTTCCCTTTTAGGCAATTGTTTCGGATTCAACATGATCTGATGGCAAGTAAAAGAAGAAAACATATAGACTGGCTATTTTATCAGTATTTATCAATTTTTGTATATAACTCAACTTACTTAAGCCTCATTAGTGCTGGAACTCTTTCTGAATCTACCCATCCATTTCGGTAGCTCAATGTTGACACCTCCGTTTCTTTGATACTTGTTTACAAAACTTACTATGGATCTTCCGTACTTCATTACTAAGAACAGTGTAGAGAAGAATGCTCTGAAGAATGCCAAAGCTGCAACAGAAACCAAAATAAAGACCAAGTACTTGTTCTTGTACATGTCTTCTGGTCCATATATTTGAGTAATGATCATACACAAGATCAAGTTAGACAGCATCCAGAATGTAACAATTCTTGTTCTAACGTCTCTATAGTAGTCAGTATTTCTTTCCTTTTCATCAACCTTGACATCAACAGTTTCTGTTTCTTTTAATCTGTTTCTTACTTCAATATACTTTCTGTCAATATCTTGTGGCCATTCAGTACCTGTGATAACAGTTTTCCCATCAGGACCAGCAGTAATAACGGCTTCCGATTTTGGTTTGTCATCCTTAGTAGAACCTTTAGTACCCCACGATACATCATGTGTATTACACAAAGCAAAAATTTGTAAAGTACAAATGAAAGTTGGAACCATAATCAAATATTGAATGAAAGAGTGGATCAAATGCCAAGGATCCAAGTAAATTATACTGGAGTAAGCATATAACCCATAAGTACTGAACAAAGATACAATAATCTTAACAAACATGCCGTGACTTTCTTTATTTTGCTTTAATGTACTGAATGCAAAGTATAGACCAGTGATCAAAGCAAATAGTGTACAAATGGACAAAATAACCATTGAGATAATGAACAAGTGAGTTGCACCTTGTGGTCTGTTACCCATAGAAATAATGAACAGACCACAGATTGTGGATAACAACAAGTATTTGAAGAAGGTGAACAAGTAAATACCATTGTGCATGATCTTAACCATAGATCCGGCTAAGAAATAAAAGGTTAGGTAAAAGTTTGCAATGGAAAACCAGGAGAACCAAAATTGAACAAATTGGTAGAAGAACAGAACCAATAAACCAGTCTTTCTAATTTTGGAGTGTCTTGTTCTGAAAATTTGATAGAAATGAAGTTTGGAGAATAAATCAGCAAACATAGCACCATTTAACCAACGTCTTCTTTGAGAAATAAATTCAGGAATTTCTTCAGGAACATCTGTTTCACCAGTAGCTTCTTTAACATATTTCAAAACCCATTTACAGTCTTTCTTAGCAATCAGTTCCCAACATAAAATTCTATCTTCAGCCAAGTACATGTTTGCAGTAAAGACATCAGTGGCACCATTATCTTGGGTTTCACCTAAAAAGTATGAATGCAAAGGACCTGTACCGTCGTCATTATTCTTTAATGCCCTATATCTATAAGAAGACAAGGCACCAGGTAAAACCGAAATGTAACCAAAAGTAGACTCCAACGGCTTATCCAAAATATTAGACATTTTATATTCAAAATTTTGAGAAGCAACCAATGGATTAATCAACTTTCTACCATACTTACCTTTCATAGCAATGATTTGACCAGCAACACCACCTACATTAGAATCCATATCAAATTGTTTCCACATATGATACAAAGCATTAGAACCCAATTTGGTACCAACATCAACCAATGTGATGGTATTAGGGTCTAAAACCGGACAGAATGCATTAAACAACCATCTATGAGAGTTGATTTTCTTTTTGTTTTCTTCTTTCAAACAGAACAAAATTTGACAAGGAACAACATCAGAAACATAATTTAAATCGTCATCTATTGAGATTTGTGTAGTCAATTCAAACAAATGTGCTTGTACTGGGATTCCATTAACTGTGCTCTTTGCCATATCTTCTTGATAAACACCTAAAGAGATTAAGTAATCTAAAGATCCTCTGTTGATCTTGGCTCTACCATCTGAAACAATAACAATTTGTACTTTTTTCCATGATTTTCTGCCCCAAGTTCTAGACTTTTCTCTGGTACATAATTCGGTTACGTTTTTGAGTACAGAGTGTAGAGTTCTGGCTAAGGCAAATTTATCTTCGTTATACATGGTAATACAAACAACAATTTCACATTCTCTGTTCATATCAGAAAATCTCAACGAATACCCATCGGCAACGAATGAGTCGGGATCAGATGTACAAGCAGTGTATCTCATTTCTGTGAACTCAGGTGATGATTTATTTGGTAAAACATCAAGAATACCAGATGGTATAGGATTATCTAAAGTTAAGATTTTGCTTGCCTTATTTTTAGAAACTTTGGGTCTAACAGTGGAATTAGCTCTTCTGGTGTATTGTAGATCATGATGGTTGGTATTGAATTTTGTTTGTTTAAAGGTATCTCCGGAAAAGTTGGAAGATGAGTATGAAGAGTAGCTGCTCATTCTTTCTTTGTAAGAATTGGAGGCATCATATGAGCCAACATCTGATAAGTCAACTTCATTGGCTACTGGTGGTATTTTGGATGGAGAGTCATAGCTGTTATGGAAATGACTTTCATATTCATCATCGCTGCCATCTTCTAAGTTATATAAGACTGGTGCATCTCTGTTTGGAGACTCAATCTTTACAGCCTCGGATCTGGAAATGTGCTTACCAGGTGAAAGGTCTATAGATTCGTTTCCGTGAATTGGGATTATGTGGTTGTTGTTTGCCTGTCTTCTTGGAGAATATTTCAAGGCAGCTTTGGATGGGGAATTTAAATTAGGAGTGGCATGTTGACCAATGGAAGGGTATTTATTATTTTTGGTTGGTGTTTGGTAAACTGATCTTTCTTTTGAAGCAAAGTTATTTTCAGAGTTGTCGTATTCGTTATCGAAACGTTGATCGATGAAAGGGTTTTTCATTGACTCTTATAATTTTAATTGGTTATTTGTATAAATTTATACAAATAACCTTAAAATTAAAAACAAAGTAAATGAGGTTATTTCATTAACTCATAGAAGAGAAAACAAAAAAAATTAAAATATTAATAGCTTAATAAAAACTATATACATCTTTTTGCATCTTTTAAAGCAAAAATTCATAATTTGTTTACACCATATTATCCTGTTTGGGAAATTGTTTATAAAATAACGTGTAAGCTTTTTAAGATGGTCACATGACCTCATCGGATATACAACGGGTTCATTTTTATTTTATTTTATAGGTTTTCAAGAAAATGTTCTGTATGGAAATAGATTGCATCAAGACCAAAAAGCTGTATAACATGTCTCTCACGTCTGCCAAATATACTCTAAATTATATCAGGAAGTACTCAACCAAACAGGAATTGGAACTATTGCCTGAGCACATTCAAATAGTTAATAAATGGATCGACAATTTTAATAAAGAAATTGTACCTAAAACATGTATGACGATGCAATATGTACGATCATCTGGTCCAGGAGGTCAAAATGTGAACAAGTTGAGTACAAAATGCTCGCTTGAAATACTCAACATCAAGAAATCCGGATATAGTCTTGAAAAAGGTTTCAAGCGCAGCGGTTCACAATGGATTCCACAACCTTTATTGCATATGATGATCCATGGGAACTCAAGGACAGATTTTAATCAGCCAGATATAATGAAACTTTACTATAAACCACAGAAAGACTCATTGGTCATACAATCAGATTCTCAAAGAAAGAGAAATTTAAATGAGGCAGATTGTTATATGAAGTTGCATAAGATATTCAAGGATTCTTTTTTTGTACAAAAGCAAGTTTCAGAAGAGAATAAAGAAAAGTGGGAGCGCATTTCTGAAAGAGAGAATGAGAAGAGACTCCAGCAAAAGAAATTTAATCAAATGAAAAGGAAATTGTACAAAGATAATTAAGAGTAATAACAAACGTGTATATATATGTAAAAAAAAATAAAGAGAAAAAAAAATTTAGATTTATTCCAGTCCCAATAGTTCAGAAACTTTTTGTCTTTTGGTAAGAGCTGGATTTTCGTCTTTACTAGAACTTTCAATGGTTCTCTTTCTATTAGCTTGTGGCTTTGGAATGACATAAAGGTCTTCTTCTTCTTCATCACTGTCAGTGATGTGGTACAATCTAGTATCAAATTCTTGACTTTGTTCCTTTTTGAGCTTGTCGTCAACGAATTTATGAACTCTCAATCTAGCCTCGTTTTGGACTTCTTCTCTGTCGTCAGCAAATTCTCTTTCAATGCCTTTGTACTTAATGATAGAGCTTAGGATTGAAATTCCCAATCTATTCTTCTTGTTAATCTTGTCCAATTCGTAGCATTTTTCACATAATAGTTGGTAAGCACCAAAGAAGGCCTTTGTAACCCATCTCAATCTGAAAGTTCCAGCGGTTACGTTTTCGCTTGGACTCAAAGGATTTTCAACAACTAAGGTGTACATGTCTGGAGGGCCTCTTCTTGGGCCTCTTGGAGCAGTCAATTCGGGATGAGCTCTCTTGGTTATGTAACCAAAGGTTTCTTCCCTTAATGAAATTCCCACAGCTTCATAATTGAAATGCACACCGTAAAGTTCAAAAAACTCTATTAGTAGAGTACCCAAGTTGTCTAAAGGATCTATGCACTTTGCAGATATTTTAGGATGCAATTTTAAAAATGAATAGCACAAGCAAACCATGGAAAACCCACCTATACCACCAAATCTAACGTTATTCAATCTTCTAGACGATAAGAATTGCTTGACAACCAAGACTAATTCTCTTAAACCACTAATTTCAGAGATCCATCCAGATACCATTTTGGCAACAGTGATACCACCAGACTGCTCAAAACATACATCAAAGTTGATACCTGACTCGGATTCAACAAACTTGATAATAGGAATTCTTGCATTGGCAATAACTTCAACATTAGTTGCTAGTTTTTTATATTTCAAGAAAGAGGACAACTCGAATAAACATGATTTGTGGTTTTTGTTTTTGAATTCTGATAAAACACAGCAATCAATATCACTTTGTGGCAAATACAGATCAGTGGCATATGAACCAAATGGCAATAATTCGGCATCTGACCACAACTGTTTGACTGCATCACAAAGACGAGTTAAAGCTTTATTTCTTTTTAGAATTTCCTCCTTGGACGGAGAGATGTATTTGACAAATGCACTAACTTCTGTATTCAATTGTGCTGAAACATCTTCTTCGGTTTCTTTCTTGAACAACTTTTTAGACAAAGTCATCCATGGATATTCACTTACGATGGGGAGCTTTTGTGGGTTGTATTTATCGTCTTCTTCCTCGCTTTCTTTTGATCTTTCTTCCTCTTCGCTTTCAAACTGTATAAAATCTCCATTGTCAGCAAGGTTGTTAGAGCCATTGGAGTCGGATTCGTCCTCTGAATCCTCTATGACAATCTCACTAGTTGGTAGCAAGTTTTTAGGATCGTATACATCATCTTCATCCTCATCATCGAGCACAACAAGTTCCTTTTCTGGCTCTTCATTCTCGTCAACTAAATCTTCCAGGTCAAATATAATATCATCATCAGAGCCGTCTTCAAACCCATGAATAATGTCGTCTTGGTTCGGAGAGACATCTCTTGAGAAATCAGAGTATTTTTCTTCGTGGCTATCGTTGTCATTGAAAACACCTAATTTCTGTTTCATTGCATTGAAGCTTGATTTACGCATTCTCTCAGGATGGTTTTTGTTTGATGGCTTCTTGGACTTGTTCGCTTTTCTTTCTTTCATTCCCTTCTTGGCTTGTGGTTGTGCAGAGCCATTTTTATTTTCTATAAACTTATCGTTTTTGGCTTTGTTTTTGAGCTTTTTGCTGCTAGTATTTTTCATTTTCAAGCCATCATTGGAGCCATTTGTAAGTCCATTTCTCTCGTTGAATGTGAGGTGATGAGGATTTTCCTTCTTATTATTAGGTTTGTTAGATGTGGATGTATTTTTCTTTTTCTTATTTGCTTTCTTTTTATTTGTTTTGAAAGGTACATTTTTAAAACTGATATTTTCTCCCATGCTGTTCAGTATGTGCAATTTAATCCGACTATTAGTTATTATACCAATGATATATGTTTACTTGGGGAGTTATCATCTTTGTTACCATCTAAACAGCTCATAACACAAGAAGATGCTTTTAAGCGTAATTACAAAGAAGGAAAATTTTTCTTTTTTTCTTTCTTTTGGTATTTTGCCGCCTGAAGACATTGACCGTTTTGGGAAGTGCGTCCGTGTTTTCGGACATAATAATATTAATATAAAAAAAAAAAAAGAAAAGCCAAAATACATAATATATCTAAAAAAAAATAAATGAAAAAAAAAAAAGCGGTTATCTGACTTAGTTCTTTAAAATTTCAGGTATATTTGCACAGTTAGTCAACCAACCAATTGATTTTTGCTTTTGAATGATTCTACCTGAGTCTACGTCCTTTGCAGTAACCTGTTGTGGGTTTATCTCAGTTCCTGTGGCTGAATCATAGTATTTCATTCTTGTTTGCTCCAGTATCTCTACACACTCATCAACTGTGAAGTTCTTTTGGTCAACACCATACTTTATTGCTCTGTATACCATGTGTCTTCTGGAGTATTGCTTGTCTAACGCAGGAGTTAGTTTTCTCCAAGCTGATCCGTACATTTCATTCATCTTCAAAATAGATGGCTTACTAGGCGTTGAGGTTGTGAACTCATTCCAGAGATCTAAGACTCTTTTAGGGCACTTGACAAAGTCGTATACTGGAATGTTTTCATCATCATCAAATGTTTGTTTAATAGACTCTTCAGTTTCAGCATTGTCTACTGGGACGCGATGGCTCTCCAAAGAATTATTGATCAATTGGCTTGTGGAAATGTCAATGTTGTTATCTACAGCATTGCTGTGTCCAAGACTTCCTAAATTTGAGCTATTTTCAACATCACTTATGTGAATCCCTGCTGTTGATGGGCCATAGCAATAGTCTTCGTCCTCCATAAAGGCAGGCTTCATAGGGCCATTGAGTTTGACATAAGGATCAATGCCTTCTAGTGGCTTAGCTATTATTGTTTCTAAGTTATATGGCAAAGATTGTGATCTTATGTCTTCCGTGTGTTTGAAAAGTATTTTTTTACTTATTGTTAGTGGAACTTGGTTTTTTGTTAGTATTTGGCTGTGCTGTTGTTGCTTAACAATTTCAGCAAAAATCTGACTTGCCTTTGCACCTCTCTTCTCATCAAAGGCACTGCCATTGCTATTGTTTCTGCTAGGCTTACTGACTTTATTGCTGTTGATGGTTAACCCCCCAGTTTCGTTGTAGTCGCTGGTTTTGGACATAGTCTGTGATCTTACAGTCGCCACCGAGTCTTCTTTCAAGCGCGACATACTATTGATTAAGTTATCTCTGTTTTCAATTTCTTTCTGGAGGTGTTGGTTTATTATGCTTGTCAACTGTGCTATTGTTTGTTTGTGATTAAAAATTTGATCTTTCAATAGTTCTCTTTCAAATTCCCATTGCTTGCTGATATTGATGTTTTCTTCAGTCAAGGAAGATATTCTTTGATCAAGCATCACATTTTCTTCTTGTAGCTTTGATATTTTATCATTTGGCAGTCCGTTTTCTGGCTTATTAGATGGAAACATCACAGAGTTGCTAATGTCAGGCCAGTATTTGAAAGAGGAAAGCTGGCTCAGCATACTAGTTGGCTGAAACACATTTTGATCTTTGTGAATACCAGTTGATATAGTAGTGGTCATCGGATTCATGTTGAAACCAGCACCAAAAGTATCTTGCTCGTTTTTCATTCAAAATAGAGTATAATTATAATTAAAGATGTAAACCACAAATTTTGATTTTAAAATATACGTCTATATTTATATACAAAATGTGTATTTGGGGATTTACCTCCCTATATACTCATCAAACTTATAAGACTAAGAGTCTATGTCAAAGAGCAAAAGCCAGATAAAGAGAAAAATGTCGAGAAAACAGCCATAAAACAAACATGCATTCTAAACGACCAGAAGTTAACAGTCGCCCAAGGCTTTAAATATAAATAGTGGAATAAAATTAAACATCCAAAGATTTATACCGGTTCCAGTATTCCTTTTCTTTTTTTCAGAACTGCTGTTTAAAAGATAATTAAACCACGAGATGCTTGTATTTTTTTTTTTTTGCAGTCAAAATATTCAAAAGCTTATAAAAAATAAAATCAGATGATTTTATTTTTTGTTTTTATTTTTTGCCAAAGCCCACATACTTAAAAAGCGAAAACCAAAAACAAGTGATATTTGTCCAACTGTGGATTACTAAAGTATGTAGTCAGCGGCGTTTGAAATTAACAAAAAAAGAAAAAAACTGTGCATATCTTACCGTTAAAATACACATATTCTTTTACCCACACAGAGAATTCTGGTCATGATAAATGAGAAAGAGCCCGCTACCATTAGGCATGAACTGAACACTATAAACCAGTTATAGTTTGTTATGCTGTTCCCATTCCCAATGATCTTACCACATATGGCAAAGACAGGCAATGTGATTGCTGCTTGAAGCATGTATGCAGTGGAATATTTCTTTCCGAAGTCAGAGGTTGTGCAGATTTTGGATACACATACAGGAGTCAATGAGAAAATCGATGAATTGCTGAACCCGTACAAAACCACATACGCCCACAGAATACCTGTATGCGTGCCAAACCCTAACCACAAAACAAAGTTCCACACAACACAAGTGCATGCACACATGATGATGATGTTGTAACTACCGTACCGTTGGGCAGCAACACCTTGTACCAGTCTTGCAAAAACACCAACAGCATTCATGATCGTAGCCATAAGATAAGCACTGTTTGATGAGTTACCGGCTAGCATAGCGTATGATGTGAAGAAAGTGGCAGATACGGTCATACTCACTTCACATAGGGACAGCCCCAATGCTGACGACAGAAACTTCATGTCCTTGAAATATGCCAGATTGAAACACGTGGAAAAGTACCATTTAGTCAACTCTCTTTTGCTCTTGAACTCTTGTTTTGGATGTTCTTCTGGATGTCTATTTTCTCTGCCAAACACCGTTGCTATGCACAGGCAAAACAAACAAAACAAGGATACAGTTCTTATTGCCCAAGTAAAACCAACCTCTGTATAAAGTTTCTTCAAAGTAATAGGAAAGATTAACCCTCCTAAAGAACCACCAAGGGTATTGAATGAATTAGCAATTGGTCTTTTGATAAAGAAGTGCGTGTTCGTTACTGAGACCAATGGAGTTGTTAATATTCCACATCCCATACCAGAAACGACAGAAAACGACAAGATAAATTGCCAAAGCTCTGTGCAATCACCCATGGCAAACATACCTCCGAAGTACATCAAGGTTCCCAAAATCATAGGCTTCAGCCCACCATTTCTGTCAAAGTAAGCGCCTGTTAACACTGTAGAAACAAATGAAATGGCAAGGTACAGAGAGAAAATCCAAGAAATAGTACTGGACTCCACATCTTTCAACTGGTTTTTGGAGATGTAAGCTTCTACGGACCCTAGGGAATTAATGAATCCAAAGACAGGCAGTAATCCAAAAAAAGTACCCATGATCGCCAACCAGCTCTTTAGTTCGTTTCTGTCTCCTGGGTAATGGTCAGGGTTGTATCCCTCAAACTCCTGTGCTCCTTGTGGGGTATTTGAGTCTTGTATCTCTACTTCATTGCTCTCTTCAAATGAAAGTTCATTGCTATGTGTGATATTTAGTTCTTCAACAGATTCTTGTGGAACAAACCTATTGAATGTTGTTCTGTCTTTTATATCTCCGGTAGACATATTGCTGTTGGTTACCCTATTTACATTTCAAAGGTAAAATTCATAATATTCATCAAATAAACAATATCATTGTAAAAACGTAAATATTTATACTTTGCATTTTGTTTAAAAAAAAAATGAAAATTGCGATAGCAAAGGACTTTATTTCCCGGATGGAATTAGTCATGTTTAAGGAAAATGAAGCTTACTTTAATTATTATTAATATTTTTTTTTTTAAAAAAAAGAGAAACAGTAATAAGGGTTCCATTTTAAACTTTTAACCACAGTTTTTGCATACATAAAAAACAGTTGGCATTGCGGCTAAAGCCTTATCTCCACTGCAACGAAGTTAAAAAAAAATAAATCATAAATTCAAGTTTTATTCTAAGAGTATATAGGTGTCAAGCAGCTTGTATGTCTATTTTCCTTAAATGTTCTTTAGGACATTTTCGGCAGAGGTTTCAGCAACACCAACTTTATCTGGTTCATCGAATGTCTTCAAGACTTCACCCTTGTTGTCAACAACAATGGCAGCTCTGTAACCTCTGATGTTACCAAAGAACTTGATGGAGTCTTCAAACAACAAATCACCAAACTTGGCGAATTCACCTTTGGAGTCACTGATAACTCTGACTGGGATTTCAGTAGTCTTTGGGTCAATCTTCAATTGCATGTCCTTGAAGGCCTTGGTAACGAATGGGTCGTTGACGGTGGTGACAAGAATTTGATCAACACCCTTACTCTTGAATTCCTTCAATTTGCTCAAGTATCCTGGAATATGAGTCAAAGTACAGGCTGGGGAAAAGGAGCCTGGTAATTGAACAATAACAGTCTTACCACCGACCTTGGCGATTTCTTCACCCAAGTTGATGGCGTTTCCTGGAGAGTCTTCAAAAATACCGTTAGATAAGGCTGGGACGGTAGAGGTTAATTTGTCACCAACCTTGAAGGTTCTCTTGGATAGTAATTGGGATTGTTTGGCTAAAGCTTTGAACATTGTTATTGGGTGTATGAATGCTGAGTTTGGGAGCTTATGTGACTGTTTTCTTGTTTTCTGAAGAATTGTAAGTAAAAATTAAGGTGTGTGTGATAATAAGCAAAACCCAGGTATCAAATTTTACCTTCATGGGATTTTCAAAAAAAAAAAAAAAAAAAAACGTGTGCGGAAAATCTTTACCTTTTTTTTTTTTAACCACATACACAGCAAATGTGTAGCGTAAAGGCAAATGTGGATCTTCTCATTGTTAAGTTCTGGCAGTAGGGTAATAGAGTCAGGATACAATGTTCCTGTAGCCACACCACCTACTGGATCTGTATATTTACTGTAGCTACTGTACACAACTACCGTAAGCCTATCTTGCTGAATGAGTAAATGTTTCAACTAAGAGCTTTATCTATCTTGAATGAGTATATTACCCATTGTTTTTATATTTAAGTCTTTTACACACTAGCATTATTTAAGATCAATTTGTTTACATAAACAAGTAGTTTTGTTTTAACATTGATTAAGAATATTTTGCTTTTGAAGTTTATTTGTAAACTTTGTTAAATGTGGATTTACTTGCATAATGCCTCACGTGACTAAACAAACATATTTCAGCCACACGCGGCTGAAGCATACTTTCCAGTTTTAATCAATTCTTTCCCCCATATATGTGTTATTATTATTGAAAAAAGAAGCCTGATATACTTGGAAGGCAGTTTTTCTTTTTAAAAATTTCTTATCTAATGAATTTTCATTAGAAACAGTTCGATCACATGGTAATGATACAAATCTCTTGACATGTACTTGGAAATTTTCTCATTACAAATTTCATTCTTTTTCTAATAAAAAAATGTTTGATTAGTTTTTTTTTTTACTGTATTATAAAAGGGTGCAAAGTTGCTTCTTTTTTCAGAAAACTAATTTACAACTTCATAAAAAACCATCAAAAACTAAAAAACAACTACCAATGAATACAAGATCAGTTCTCTCTGCAGAAGAAAATTTTAACAACGACTCATTCATCTCGTTTACCACTGTCGACGAATGCGATGAAAGTATTGCAAAGCCAAGAAAAGCATATATACCGCAAGCCTACATTGATTTGTTTTCAAATACTGCAAACTCTACTGAAACAGCTAAAAGCGATTTTCCAATCAACTACAATCAGCTATTCAAAACAATAGATACCATGAACTCTAAAGATGCAGACGAATGGATCAATAAAATGAACGACAATATTAAGAAACCACACAAACTACAATCATTGTCAGCTCTTTTGGGGTGTTTTTTAATCTACTTTGTAGTGTTTGGAATGATGAATGGTTGTTTGTGTGTTTTGAAGCCTTTGCTATCAATGATTTATGGTGATTTTAAAGCAAACACCATAATACTTCCTTACTTCATACTGTCGTTCTTATTGATTCCAGTGACCACCATGTCATTCGAAAGATTTAAAGTCGACACTTACTTAGCGATTTCAATGGGATCTTTTATTTATACCATTGGCTTGGTTATTTTAGCATTGCTAACTTACGACTATTACGGCAATGTCACTGCCACGGTTTTCATGGGACTGGGTACATCAATGTTAGTGTTGCCAGCCACCAAAATCGTTCTTACTTGGTTTGACAAGCACATTTGTTTGGCTCAAAGCATGCTATGGGTAGGTGCCGGAGCAGGTGCACTAATTATGCCTCATACTCTAAGATGCTTTATTTTTGGCTTTAACCTTAAAGTTGCCTTTAACTTTTTGCTTTTGCTGTGCTCCTTTATTTTTTTCATTGCTGGATTTTGCTGTGTTGACAACTTTGATTATTTGATCAGAGAAAAGCTTTTGGAAAGACAGAGCCATCTAAACGAAGACAAGGAGTTGTCCAAATCAAGCATACTAAACAAGATTTTGTTTGGGCTGTTTGTTATTACAACTATAATATTAGAAAACTCAGCAAGCTACTTTAAAATAAACTTTGAGTACTTATTCTTGTCATACGGACTGGACTTTACTGCAATCGATGATTATTACACCTCAATGAACTTTTCTGGTATTTTTGCTGCTCTCCTTGTCGGTATACTAGCAGACATTGGAATAAATATCAGCTTACTGCAGAGTTTCCTTTTGTTGCTACTGGGATTAACAACAAGTTTGATGTGGATTCCTGGCTTTAAAGGAAACTCTATGAGAATAAACATCGCTGTTATTCTACAAGGATTTCTGCTTAGCGGAACATGCACATTGAATTCAGTAGGCATAGTTTTACAAGTAAGAGACAACCATTTCAACAAAAACTTTTCATTGTTTTACATGGTCCAAAGCTTAGGATGTTTGCCTTTGTTTAAAATCTTAGAAATGCAATATGACAAGTCTAACAAATGCTATTTTATTTGCATGTCGGCTTTAATAATGAGCACTTCATTACTGTCTTTTGCTAGTTATGCTCTAGATAAAATGGGAAGCCGCAATATAGACGAAGAGCATAAAATCATTGATATGTATACTTGAAAAATAAAATAAAAAATGAATTTCTATTTTCAAAATAATCAGTTTTTTTGAAACAGCCACAGCCATGATGTTGAATGGCTTTATTTGAATTGATTAAAAATTGTTAACTCCGGTGTTTATATACTGATACTTTTTTTTGTAACAAAAAAATGATTTTTTAAAAAGAAATGCAGAATTACTGGATAATAAAAAAACATTTGTTATAATTACTTATTCGGGTAGAATAATACAGGTAACTTCCTTTTTAAGTAAAAAACCAGAAATTTTACAACTTTTTTTTTCCAGGTTTTTGTAATTTTATATTTCAGGTGGTCTTTTTTTTAAATCTGCTTCATTTATTTCTTTTTCTATATGTTACTTCAGAATTTTAATATTCATTTTCTTAGTTAATAGTGAAATATATCTAATGATTCAATAAATAATTAATGAGAGAAATAACATTACAAAAACCAAGTTCAATATAGTTATAATACATTAAAAAATGGGTATCGATCACACTACTAAGCAACACAAGAGATCCGGTCACAGAACCGCTCCAAAGTCTGACAATGTCTACTTAAAGATGTTAGTTAAGTTATACTCTTTCTTAGCCAGTATGTAAATACACAACAATGACAATATAGTTAATGAAATTAATGAATAGAAATATGCTTTATTATTCATAAAAACTTCAGAATCAATTACCAAGAAAACTAAAGAGCCTCTTATTTTATTATGGGAATGTGATGAATATTGCCATAGCGGAATTTGAGTTATTTTTTGTCTTTGCTTGAGTGTTTTGTTTCAATTAAGAGTTTTTGAGAATGAGGTAAACAAAAGTTAATCTTTTAGATTACCGAAGTATGTTTTTTTGTTTAATTGATTATCTTATAATTGATTAGTACAGCTATTCCATTAAGAAAACTATGTTTTGCTTCTATACTACAAAAGGTCTTACAAATAATGGACACCATTGTCTATATTTTATCAATTATATTTTACATATAAAAAGGATAAACACGCTTTGCTATGATAAATGGAATAACCAGACATAGGTGAGAGTTAGCTTTCTCCCATCTAGACATGATTAGTTGCATGCCTTTGCTTTTTTAGCAAGAATGCCTGTTTTAGCGAAATGCATGTTTAAATTTCTGCGAGTATATTAAAAGTTAATTCTTTCTAATATGCGGCCCATGGGGTGGCCAATATGATGTGTTGTTGCTTTTTAGTTAAAACAACTTCACAATCATCGACCTTTTTGAGCAGAATATACTTTCTTTTTTATATGTGTAATATATGGTTATTCATAGAGCGTTTAGGCGAACAAAAGTTGATGCTTTCTTTTTAGAAAGAGGAAAAGAACAAAGATAAGCATGATTCCTAATCATTTTATTTTTGGTTTATATTATTATTACCAATGTGTTAGTCAATGCATTTGCAGTAATAATATAAACTGTTAGTAAGATGTGAATTTTGTTTTTTATCAATTATTTTGATCTTTCATTCTTCATTTGTTCATAACTAATAAATCAATGAAAACTGTGTTATTATGCATATATTTGGAAAAACTGTTACAAATCAACTACAATAATTAGTTAGAAAAGAACATGCTTCTTTTTGTTTATGTCATTTGACAAAACTTGTCTTGCTACGATTAGTGAGATAATTGGATTGGAAACACTTTCAAGAAAAGAAGAAAAATTACTTAATAACACTATGATAATATCAACAGTTTTTAATGACTTTATTTTTGTTATGAATGATCATATCACAAATCTGTATTTGGTTATAGACAGTGATATGAGAATGACTTTCAGTTTAATAATAAAAAAAACAAATACACATTTTATTCTCTAGCAGATCCCATATGGGTGAGGGTTATCTTTACTAGGTTTCTTGGTTTAATTGATTAATTGCAGTCAATTTAAAAGAAATAAATTTACTAACAATTACAAAATAATATCACCATACAATTTATAAACAGGAAGAACTGACGCTCCATTCAACAAGGTTATCCTAAGAGCTTTATTCTTATCCAAGATCAACAGACCACCAGTTTCTGTTTCCAGAATCGCCAAGGCTTTAAAGCAACAAGGTGCTTCTGAAAAGACCATCGTTGTTGTCGGTACCGTTACTGATGATGACAGAATCTTCGAATTCCCAAAGACTACTGTTGCCGCTTTGAGATTCACTGCTGGTGCCAGAGCTAAGATCTTAAAGAACGGTGGTGAAGCCATCACTTTAGATCAATTAGCCTTGAGAGCTCCAAAGGGTCAAAACACTTTGATCGTCAGAGGTCCAAGATTAGCCAGAGAAGCTGTTAGACACTTCGGTATGGGTCCACACAAGAACAAGGCCCCAAGAATCATGTCTAAGGGTAGAAAGTTCGAAAGAGCTAGAGGTAAGAGACACTCCAGAGGTTTCAAGGTTTAAACAACTCGCATTTGAAAAAAATTATACAACAGAATTAATAAATTATAAACATACTAATGTTTTCTTTTATTTCTTTTCTATGCTTCTAAAATAAAACCAACCAAACTCAGCTTTAATGAGGTTTCGGCGATGATGCGAGATGTTTATATAATGAGAAGTTCCTTTTTATATATATTTGCATATCGTTAATTGTTACCATGATTTCATTAAATGGGTCAGAATATTATATATTATAACCATGAAGGAAACAGAAAGAAAGCTTAGTTTATAACAAAACTAGGATTAAGATTAAGAAATACTTTGCTTTTATGGGATGATCATCTCCTCAATAAGCTGTAACTTAGCCCTTGTGTAAGCAAGACCTTGTTATCTTTAGGAAATGCGGTTGCCAATTTGTTACCCCATTATATCAAGACCGCAAAACAAATGGTCTAAAATTGGCATGTATCTCAAAGGATGGTTTTTTGCTACATAATTTTTTTTTATAGACTTCTGTTTCCCAATTAAGTAATAATCTAGCTACTCCAACAAGTTTTTTGTTTCCAATATTTTTTTTTTTTTTTTCTTTTGGAAATATTTTCTAAGTTTTCTGTTTTTTTTTTACTCACTTATTTTCATTTCATTCAGTTAGAATTACTTCAACTCTTGTTAACATCTTACTTTTATTAATCATATATATACATTACACTTTTAATTATTGAAATTTAAGAAAAGATAATATAATAAAAACCATAGTAAATTTATAGAAGCAATGCCAGGTTATTCCGTCAGGTATGTAGCTCATTACTAAGATTATTGGATAAGTTATTTTGAAAGAAATTACATAGATTTTATATTACTATGGAATGGTGAAACGTTTATTATTTTTATGTTGATATAGTCATTGCACATTGCTTTTATTATTATTAATGAAGCAAGGTTAATTTGTCAAATAGATACTGAAACGATGGATTCATTATGCTAGTAGTATTTCAACTTTGTTTTCAAAGTGATAACTTTCTTACGCTGCTTTAAAGAAACCATGTTGTTAATGGTTTAAATTTTATTTGTCTTTGAATGGTTTCAAATTTAACCTTCTTTTTATGCAATGTCATGTCATATAAAAATATTAAAGAGTTTTGAGATCATTTCTTCATAGCAAATATAAAATCTAAAATTCAAAGAACTTAAATTTTTTTTTTACTAACTAGTATTATTTTTTTGATTAAAAAAATATCCTCTCTAATCAACAAAGTTGAGCACTGGGACTTCTTAATTGATGTTTCTCATTGTTCAGCATATTGTTATAGTTTGTATATGCCCAACATTTTTTATCAATTTAATTCTTTATTAATCATATTATTTTCAAATAGAAACGTTCCAGCTCAAGAATTCATCAACGCTTACGCCGTTTTCTTGCAAAAGCAAGGTAAGTTAGAAGTTCCAAACTACGTCGATATCGTCAAGACTTCTGCTGGTAATGAAATGCCTCCACAAGATGCTGAAGGTTGGTTCTACAAGAGAGCTGCTTCCGTTGCTAGACACATCTACTTGAGAAAGCACGTCGGTGTCGGTGCCTTAAACAAGTTATACGGTGGTGCCAAGAACAGAGGTGTTAGACCAAACAAGCACGTCGATGCTTCCGGTTCTATCAACAGAAGAGTTCTACAATCTTTAGAAAAGATCGGTGTTTTAGAAAAGGCTCCAAACGGTGGTAGAAGAATTTCTGAAAACGGTTTCAGAGATTTGGATAGAATTGCCGGTCAAATCGTTGAAGATGAAGAATAAATTATATTGTTTTAAAACACAATATTTACATTTTTCATTTAATTCGATGTTTTTGTTATAAGACTATATAAACTCCTTATGTATAATAATAAAAACACTAAACCCAACAAAAACAAATAAAACAATTATCATTAGGTTATCATTTAAGAACATTTAATTTTTTTCTTTAACATTTTTTTTTTTTAGACATTTTATTTGATTAAACCCACACCAAGCTGCTTCTATAGTGGCATGTCTTCAGCCGCATTAGCTATTCAGACAGCTAGACTGCCATTTCATTTAATGGCTATATTCTGCATCATTTAATTTTTGATAAGTATTATTTACTCTAATATATAATAATGTTTCTATTTGAAGACAATACACACAGAGCTATGAAGTTTCAAGTGTTTTTGGTTAATTTCTGTATGGATGGTATTCTCTTGGGCCATTGTTTCTGTAGCCACCTCTACCACCTCTGAAGCCGCCTCTACCACCTCTGCCGCCTCTGAAGCCGCCTCTACCACCTCTGAAGCCACCTCTTTCTCTGAAACCACCTCTTTGGCCTTCAAATCTACTGTTATTGCCGTACTCATTGTTGTTGCTACCGTAGTCATTGTTATTGCTACCGTAATCATTGCTGTTGTTACCGTAATCATTGTTGTTGCTACCGTAATCGTTATTATTGCTGTAGTCGTTATTATTGTAATTGTTGTTACCATAATTGTTATTATTACTGTATTCTTGTTGATCACCAATGACTGGAATGCTGGCGTTGTTTTCGCTATCATTACCCATCATACCTTGATTTTGTTGCATGTTCATCATCATCATCATTTGTTGTTGACTTTGTTGCATGATTTGATTGACATCCAACCCGTGTTGTTCAGCCATTTGTCTATAGTTTTCTTGCATAACAGACCAATATTGCTGCATTTGTTGCGGATCCATTTGAGGCATGTTGTTGTTATATTGATTGTTTCTGCCTCTAGCAGGAGTGGCCAAAGAGGCCTTTTGCTCAGCTCTCTTGATCTCAACATCTCTACCGTTGTAGTCAATAAATTTCTGGGCTACCAAAGGCTCAATGACTAGTGGGGAGTCGTAGGTAATAAACCCGAAACCTCTGCACATACCAGTATTCTTGTTAATCATTAGTTGAGCATCCAATACATTACCATATTGAGAGAAGAATTCTTTGAAACCTTTAGGCTTGATTTCAGCTGGCAAACCACCAACAAAGATTTTACCAACCTTGTCTTGCTCAGTTTTTGGGATGGCTCTCTTTGGATCAATGACTTTACCGTCTAGAATGTGTCTAGTGGATAGAACTTCTTCAACAGAACTGGCATTTTCAAAGTCAACAAATCCATAACCTTTGGATTTACCTTCTCTGTCTTTTCTTATAGAAACACTTTCAACAGCACCGTACTTTAAGAAGTAATCACGCAGGTCATCTTCAGTGGTATCCCAATTCAAACCACCAACAAACATCTTTTTAATTTCTGATGATAAGTCAGCCTTGACTGGGACATTGTCTGTATTTTCTTTAGCTTCAGGAATAGGGTTAATATCTTGTTTGATTTCAGGTATTGGATTAACAGCTTCCTTAACCTCAGCAACAGGTTCGTTAAATTCCTTTGGTTCAGCTATAACTGGGGCAGGAGCAGTTTCTAATATCTCTGGTTGAGGTTGCTCAGGGATAGGAACACTTTCAACTGGCTTTGGAGCATCGCCGTAGATGTCATCGAAATCATCATCTGAAAAACTCATTTTTTTTGTATACTGGTTTCTTGTTTGTTTGCTTAATTTTTTTTATATTGGATATATAAAAAATTATATTTAAAATATATGTTTTTTATTTTTTTTTTTGGTTATTCAGAATTATAAGATTAACTCAATCTACAAAAATGGAATTAGAATAAACTTGTTTAATAAAATATGATATTAAAAATGATAAAACAGTCACTTATACAGATTTACAAAAGAGTATTTGGTTTTTGGTATTTTTTTTTTTTAAAAAATAAAAAATAAGATATTATTTAATTAAAAAAAAAAGAAGAAGCAAAGTTTCTTTTGAGTATGCACAGTATAAAATAATAGTAATATGTAAAGCTATGAAGTCTATGAAATTTGTTTATAGGACTAAATAACGTTTATATTGTATAATGTTTTAGAAGTGAATGTGTTTTATTGGGTTGTTGTTAATAACTGTTTCTTTAATTAGATTATAAAGGTTTAAAAACACACACACTTAAAACTCTACAGACGTGTTAAAAAAATAAAAAAAAGAATCCAGAAAAAGAAATTTTTTTTCTCTATTGGAAAAAAAAAACGCACAGTGTTGCATTTTGCCCTTACCCCCCCAAAAAAAAACAACAACAACAAAACAGACTATCTTATACTGCGCATCTCCTAAAAAGGGAAAAGTTACACTTATATTCGGGCAATATATATTTATTATTACATGGTAGCGGAAATGCAATTCAGCAGCACCCAACATCGTTATCCTTCTTCCGTATATCAATCACATCAACCTCATCCTCCTCATCGTTCTTATCATAAAAGCCTCTCCCCACAAGGTCCTGTATTATCCTCTCAAAGGCGACCTCCACTCCGCTTGAATTGCTTCCTTGGATCTTACAGCTCACTTCATAGTTTCCTCCAATACTTATCATATTTCCATAGTGAGACTCTAACTTGAACATCAGCTTTAAAACATGCTCATGCGTTACCTCTCTTTTCTTGAACAAATCAGTTTTGTTTCCTATCAGATATATCTTGCTTTTCTTGGTATTGTTGTTCAGCCATTCCAAAATCCAGTAGTCCCACAAAGACTCAAAAGACTTCAAGTTGCTGATGTCATATACCAGTATCAAACCATGTGTTTTTTTGTACATCAACGGATTCAAAGACTTTCTGAATCTCTCCTGCCCTGCTGTATCCCACATGATGATTTTGAAAAATCTGTTATCTAAGTTGATCATTTGCGTTTTTATGTCTATGCCTATGGTGGATCCTGTATTGATCTCTAGGTCATTCATGTCATTGTTGAGTGGGCTGTCTAATAGGTTTTCGTAGTCCGACAATGAATAAGCCTTTTCTTTTCTCTGTTTAATGGACTTGATTTGGCTTGGATGGCTCTCTTCGCCGCCAAACAGTTTGTTTTCTGTTTTCAGCAGATGCTCCTCTTTGCTAGTTGTTTTCAATTCATTGCAATATCGCAATATTATGGCAGTTTTACCGACGTTGCTGTCTCCCAGAAGCAACAATTTAATATTATCCGCATTTCTTTCCATTTCTGGAGTTATTATTCTTTTGTTGACGATGGTTTCATCTTTACTCACCTCTAAATTCTTTGACTTTGACCGTTGCTTATAGTGTGTAGAAACATTCAGCAGTGAGTTTCTATTTTGTGAAAGCTGCCTTTTTGGTATGATCAGCTTGTTTCCTTGCAATGATTCATTATATTCTGCTTTATATGCTTGAGAAGGTTCTTGTGTCACCGTGTCTATAAGCAATGATTGTGCCTTTCTCTGTCTCAGAAATTTTCTCCTATCTCTGTCATTGAGTTCTTCCATGTCTGGGTGATATATAAATGGGGTATGTTCCTGAATATGATGTTTTCTTTGGATTTTTATGTATTTTTTTCAAAAAAAACAACAAACAAATTGAAAATGTACAACCGCTCATTATGTTGAACAATGATACTTTTAGCAATATGAACAAAAAAAAAATTTTTTTTTTTTTTAAAAAAACAGAATGAAACATCGTTTTTATAACTTAATTCAAGTCTATCTGGATTTCATTTATAAAAGTGTATATATCAAAATGGAGTTACCAAAGCAACATTTTCCAAGGTAATTTCGTAATCACAATATTTAAGCATGTTACTTTCATTATTCCATTCTTTCTTACACCATTGTAATCTACCTTCATCAATAGTTCTTCTGGCAATCAACCCCACTTCAGTTCTTTCATCAACGTTCATTCCTGTAAAATGATCACCTTTGTTCTTTTCGCTCTCTTTGTAAGAGCTTGTGGCATATGAACTTATTTTAGTCAGACACTTGAAGAAATCTTCATATGTAATGTCTTCTTTACTCTCCTCTATGATCTTCTTGATATACGCAGGGTTGATGTAATCTCTGCTGTTACATACATGTCTGCAGCACATGGCTATGACCGTTGCCTTTTTGTTTGGTATCTTGGACATGCATCTCAAGGTCAAGTCAGTGGCACTACCACATAAATGCTTACTGATAGCTAGTGTATCATTCTGATTATTTAGCATTATTGACAAATCGATGTCCTTAATGTCACACTTGAATCTTTCCAAGGTAATTGAATCATTCTCACTCTTGATATCCTTATCGAACTTCATTCTATTGTTACCTCTGTCAATCAAGACGGACTTTTTGATTTTTTTGTCATTTTTTAAGCTTAATGATGCGTATCTTGATAGTTCTGCTCTACCACAGCCAAACTCAACAATGTTGACTTCTTCATCCTTGATGATGTTTCTCATATGACTGATCAATGAGGATTGCTGGACAGCATGCTTCAGTTGTCCACCAATCAAGCTTTGAACCCTATTGATCTCAATGCTTTCATCTTTCAAGATATTTGTTTCTAATTCATCAAACTTCAATGATTTCAGTACGCCAATTGTTTGTAGAATCTTCGATTCATCTACTTCGGCTGTTTCTTTCTCTGCACCAAGGTTAGCATTTTTCTTGAACCATTTTTGGTCATCGTTCATCTTTAGCATCTTCCCCTTTGTGCATTTCTGCACATGCTTTTCGAGCTCCTTCTCCCAACACGAATGGTTCTTGTCCAATGGACATGGGATTCTCTTTCCTAAAACACTATCAACTTTGTCGAAATTGTTGTGTTTCTTACGTCCTTCGAGCTTTTTGAAATATAGGATATGATTTGTGCAGTAAATTGGTGATTGGCTGGACTTTGAAGATTTGCATTGCTTGTTGTTTTTTGGATTGACAAACTCACAGATGTCTGTTTTGAGCTTCTTATTTACAGGTTCTTCCATATTTTTCTTTTTTTTTGTTTCAATACAGGGTGTTGTGGCTGGGGTTTTTGGTATTTGATATACTTTGTTTAAGATGAATTTTAAAAATGTAAAAAAAAAAATGAGAAAAAAAGAAATATGAAAAATGGTGAAAAAAAAAAAATAATAAAAATAATTAAAGTCATAAACAGCTTTTTTTAACAGTAATAAAAAATCATATATTTAAATGAACATTGACTGCTATGTAATAATACTCTATCGATTACATTCGTAAGTATATAGTCATCACTTTGCTCAATTGTCACTGTTGTGAGCCACTATTCTCAAAATGTTCAAGAACAAGTTGATGATATCAGTGTACAACATAATACAGCATTTAATTTCTTCATTTGGTCTAACTTTTCTGAAAACCATATACATGTCAACAAACAAGTAAACAGTGAATATAACTGCACCAATCCATGAGAATATTAGTTCTGCTACTGATGAATGAGGAATGAAAATCAAGACAAAGCCAAAAGCAAACAATCCTGAAGTCAAGCACCACATGACTTTGTAGATCATGCTCATGGTACTCTCCTCTTCGATCAACATATCCAGATTGTTATTCATTTCATGCTGTTCATACTGGTAGGCCTTGTAACTGGAAACAGCATATGCTGTGATGATGATCACAAGGGTTATGAAAACTGCTGTCAAAAGCTGCTTTTTGTTGTAGTGGATAGTTACAAAGGATACTAGCACCGATTCAAAGCAAGTAAACAAGAAAAGTAGGAAGAGTTGTTTGTTGTATGAAATCAACCATCCGAATTGGTTGTTCTCAAGATTCATGACTTCGCCATCAGGATTCAATATTGGGGTGATGGCAAACAGTAAGGAAATCAAAGTTATGATCGAACCTATGAAGCTTGACCAGTAGACCCATCCATTAGATAAGATGGATGTTGAAACAATGTTGTTGTAGAATAGTGTCTGTACTAGGAACGTAAAGGATATTTGGAAGAATAGGAGCTTGAATACTCTTTTCTGGAATATTGTTCTTATGTATATGTTGCATTCAGATATAGGCTTTTCAAAATCTTCAAGGACATAGTAGTTGCTTGGAACCTGTTCATATGATGGTGGAGGTAACTCCTCGCTAGGTAGCAGTAAGTCTTTTTTGGTGCTCATTGGTGGTTAATTGTGTGTGTGGGTGTTTTTTGGGGGATTAGTGTTGTTTCTAAAATTACTTTATCTGTTTAATCTATGTTACAAGGGGTAAATTATCTAAAAAAGACAAAAAAAAAAAATATACAAAGAGCACCAAAAATGGACAATTTGAAGCATCGATGTGTTACCCGAACAGATAAGATTTTTGTTGTGAGCGATGCCATTGAAACTTGCAAATAACCACAATTAGCACTCTTCTCTAAGGTAAGATTGTCAAGTGACACACAAAGGTGAGGTTTCAATGGTAAAAAACATAGTTTCAGAATGCATCCTAGTATAAAGCTGCTGTTTGCATGCGTTCATAAACGTTGATGAACTCCTCTTCACGAAATATATATGTATCTATAGCTATGTTTAGCATTCAGTTGTGATCAATAAACTCAACATGGTTAATGTAAGCAGTAACTACCAAAAAAAAAAAGAAGATTCTTTTATAAAACAATTGTTTTATTATTCTGTACTAATCTGTTTATATCTTCTTTTACAAAGAGATATGTTCTATTTTATATAAATGTATTTTTAATATAAATAAACTCAGATTAAATGTAACCAATATCGGAGGCGATTTCTAAAGCATCGTGGTCAGCAGTTAATCTGACGTAAGCCTTCTTGGTACCGTTTGGTCTAACTAAAGTGTTAACCTTTAAGACATCAGCGTTGTATAATTCCTTAACGGCCTTCTTGATTTGGTGCTTGTTAGACTTCATGGAGACTTGGAAAACTAAGATATTTTCGTCTTCAACCTTCTTTAAAGAGGATTCAGAGGTGATTGGCTTTTCAATGATCTTGTAAGCATCTAATCTATTGTAGTGGGAAACAACCTTAGAGGCGTATTTTGGAGATCTGGCTGGTTGTAAGGTCTTTGGTAATCTGAAAGTAGCAGAGTTTCTGACTTTCAAGGCCTTCTTACCGTTGGTACCCTTGGAAACAGCTTTTTTAGCAGCAGAAGCTTGAGCTATTTGTGAATGATATTTTGGAGTAAAGAAATTGTGGATAATTGTTAGTAATGATGTTTTATTCTTCTTCGATAAGTGGGTGACTGTTTCGTCATGAGGCCATGTGTTGGTCATTTGATGATCATTGATTTGTTTCCGAAAAAAGCTGACATAAGACATGGATCTAGGTGTGATGTTCTCGTAAGTGGATTAAATTATTTCTTTGCTGCTGAATAAGGCAAGTTTCCTTAATGATGTTTTCAAAAGTTTCATTTTTCATATTTCCTTTATTTGGTTCTGTGAATAGCCATATCCATATTAACTTGTTTTTTTTGGATAAATATGATGAAATCAATCATGTGTTTTGTTAAAGAGTAACAGAACTCAAAATTGACAATCTCCTTTTATTCAAACTTGATAGGTCTTGTTTACTCAGATTGATATAACTTTTTAAGTGCAATATTCTCCAATTTTTTTTGTTTAAATTCTCTTAAAATAGGCAGTTCTTCTACATCCATTCGTTGCTGTTTTCTTCTTTTGCTTTCGTAGTTTTCTATTTTCCTCTTGTGAACAATTGCTAATATTGCTTTATTATGTCATTGATATTTCAACATATCGCTTCCTCCATATTATAACTCATGATATGTAATTACGCAGAGTGTATCCACTAAAATTTATCTTGTTGCTTCGTCCTATGTTTATGTCTGTTCTATAGTTTTTCATTATTACTTCTATGATATCAAATGCTTTCCACTGTACATGGGGTCTCTGTATCTTGGTTGTTATTCATTAGTACATACCAGATGGAGCCATTGTGTATATAAGATTTCGTCTGGTTCAGATAGGTAATATTCTTTAACTGTGTTAATTTATTTCATGATTTTGATATTTCTAGAAACAGAAATGCTAACAGGGAAGAAAAAAAAACCAAAACGAAGAAGAAAATAAAAAGCTGCGAAATTACTAACAAATTCAGAACTTTTTTTCCTTTTTCCGCCTAGTACAACGAAAAATTTTTGTAATTTCTTCGTACTACCGCAAACAGCTTGCACTAAAAAAGAAGGAGCTAAAAAACACCGCAAACAAACAAAAAAAGAAATTATTTTGAAAACAAGTAAAGGAATCCTTGCAATCTAAAAAGCACACACCAATGCTCATATGCAGCAGAATTGATGCTAGTATTAATGAAGGTAAAGGTACTATGAATAAATGTATTGTATTTTTTCATTGATCTTGTTAGAGCAGCAACGTTTTTCCATCAAAAAGTATTGAACATTATTTTTTTTTTGATGAGTTTGCTAGTAAATATTGCCTATTATGGTAATTATTAGCAATTAATGTTTGTGTTTTTTTTTGGAGATCAACAAAAAAAAAGAGACAAGTTTGAGAAATTTCAATGAAAAATAAATTTAATTTTTTTTTTCAGAATTAAAAAAAAATTGTAATAAAAAAAATTGAATAATGAATCAAGACTGAACACGTTTATTATATCCGATGGAAATCAAAGTATGGCTCCAATAGAAAACCTTGCACATTGATAACACGTGTTTCCAAACTTACACAAAGCATTTTTTTTTCACATTCCAATTTTAAGAAACGTTATCTCAAATTTATCAATGCAGATAAAACAAAAATTAATAAAAAAAAACTAACAAATATATGTACAAGATATCTTGATCAAACTCTTCTTACCGACTTACCTCTATTACCACCATGTTTGGTACCTGTCTTGTCGGCAACAACATCGACATAAGGAGCCAACTCTTCACCTTCCGGACCTAACAAAGCTTGCATGAAGGCTTGTCTGGTAGAAGAAATGCCCTTGAATGAAAAGTACAAAGGAGCCTTCTTTTTTATGACAGTGTTGGCATTGACTGCTAGGCCGTCTTTGTTTAGTTTACCGGATTTAGAATCAACAACTTGTTTTTTTAGTTGAATCAAATCTCCGGTTGTTAGGTATGATGATATTTTGTTGCTGATGTATTTACACAGGACTGTGGCAGCTTCCGGCTGTCTCTTTGCGGCGTTTTTGAAACCTATGCAGCCTAGAGAGGTTTTCCATCTCATCTTTTCTCTTAGTTTGATTTTGCTTTTAACTAACCCGTGGTAATCCAACTCATCATTTACTTCAACATTGTCAGTGACATCGAAGTATTCAGAAAAAGATACCTTTATGTTGTTTTTCTTGAATTGAACGTCTATAGCGTACTTAACCAGCTCAAGGTTAGCTTCAGCTTCTTGAGTTTCCTTTATAATCTGCTCTTTAAGTTCATCACCGTCTACAGTCTTTGCACCGGAAGATATGGCGGTGGCTTGGATATTAGGCAGGGTAGAGGCTAGTCTGAATTGGTTGAATAAAAATGGCTTTGCATTGAAGCTAAATAGTTTGGATCTAATATTCAACATCGTAGTAGACACTTATGTTTATATGATGGGTTCAGGTTTTGTAATGTCTTGTAGTATTAGAGTTTTGTTTTAATTTTTTTGTTAAAACGAAAATTTGAAAAAAAAAAAAATTTTCATCTATGTGATTTTCTGTTTTTCAGATGTGCCTGCAAGAAGAAACAAAAAAAAAAACAAATTTTGGAACGCTCTAAACAGGAAAAACATGACGCGCCACAAACGTTCGGGCAACTAGCGGATTACACACAAGGTGATAAAAAAAAGACACAAACAGCATTTAACCAAAGTTGTGGTCGTCAATCCTTGTTGAGTGTTCATGCTTTGCTGCAATATATAAATATATATATATAAATAATGTCAGCTCCGATTGGCATCTATCAATCCATATGTGTGTATTTACTTATATCTCTTATTGCCTGCAATGCTTGTGAGTTCCCCCACTAGAAATAATTGCCTAATAGGGAAAGGGCTGGGTTTGGTTGCTGTATTTTCAGTGGTTTAAAAATTTGATAAACATAATACCCCCCTCCCATAAAGGAACCAAAAAAACACACGGAAATTACTCATTCTTGGGGGGAAAAAAACAAAAAAAAAATGCTGTATTATGTTTATTCATGTTAGCGAGTGTGTGTGTGTTTTTTTTAAAGGGTAATCCAATAAACAGATATTGGGTTTATCTCTTATCATTACCTATTTAGTGTATCATAATCTTAAAGACAGGAATGCACACATCTTTAATTAATGATATTTAAGTTTTTATTATTCATTTGTTAAAAAAAAAAAAAAATAAGTAAAGAAAAAGTGTTAAAACCCAGATACATTTCTAACACAGTAATAAACAAGTATACACATCTACCAAACAACAATGAGCTCTTCCCAACAAGTTCAAGAATATACAACATCCGAAGTTACAAATAACCAGACTCAAGAAGTCAACAAGTTCTACATAAAAGAATACAAGCGTCTAGGCCACGGGGCCTTTGGTGTTGTGTCAAAGGCGTACATAGTCAACTTAGATAAACACAACCAAAAGATGAAACATTACCAAGAAAATAAAGAGACCGAAAACGCTCCAGAAACCAACTGGGAAGGTCCGTTTGCTGTGAAAAGAGTCCTTGCTCAAACCGAATATAAATCTAGGGAACTGGCTATTTTGAAAGTAACAAACCACCCAAACCTTATAAAGCTGTATTACTACTTCATAGACTATGTCTTGACCAAGGATAAATCAGGCTCCAGCTCGTCTGTTCCTGGATACACAAAGCAACTGTACCTGCATCTATGTATGGAGTGCTTGCCACAAACACTGATGCATGAGATTGTCAAGTACAACAAACTTCAACAACTAATTCCTACATTTCACATAAAAGCATACTCCTACCAACTTTTGAAGGGTATGTCCTACCTGCACAGCACAAACATTTGTCACAGAGACATAAAGCCCAGCAATGTATTGATTGACCCAGATAATCTGCTGCTGAAAATATGTGACTTCGGCTCAGCAAAGCAGCTAGACAACTACCCGTCCATAGCGTACATCTGCTCCAGATTCTACAGAGCCCCTGAATTAGTCCTAGGAAAGAGCCAGTACCATGTCAACATTGACAACTGGTCCATTGGGTGTGTCATTGGAGAAATGCTGCTAGGGAAAATTGTATTCCAGGGTTCTGATCCTATTCTTCAACTAAGAGAAATTTCAAAACTGCTTGGGCCACCAGACAAAAGATTTGTATTCCTGTCCAACCCCAGCTATGATGGGCCTTTGTTCTCAGAAAAGCTGTTCAGTGGGTCAGTGAAGGAAAGATTCGAGAGTGTGTTCAAAAGCCTCAACGATGAGGATGGTATCGAATTATTGATGGGGTTGCTGTGCTACGACCCCGATAAAAGATTGAGCTGCTTGGATGCCATGTGTTCCGATTGGTTCAATGAGTTAAAGCACAAAGACTCTTACGAGGGAATTTCTTTACCGAAAGACTTGTTTGATTTTACTGAATATGATAGATTGGTTTTAGGCGAACCAAGGTTGGCCAAGTTGTTAGCCTAAGCCATATGTTCTATCTGCTGCAATATATAATTAAGAAACAGAAAAGAGAAAGATCTTAAAAGCTACCAAATGACTGTTGCTTTATGTATGTTTTTTAGAAAAAAATAATAATAGTGTAATTGAAGATTTTAAATACAAATGCCTTCTTTTTTTTTTATTCCAATTCAGATTTTTATCTCGTTATATAATCTTTATAGTGTCAATCTATATTCCTCGTTATCGTTGTTATCCAAACTCTGGCCCAACCATAGAATCATACAACTCAACATAACAAAAATGCAGGAGAACATGGCATTGAAACCAACACACAGAATGTCCCATTCCAGAGGGACACCTGAGTCGTTCTTCAAAAGGTAGTTGATCAAGAACCTTACTATCTCTCCTGAGCAGCCAAGACCAAGAATGGTGAATCCACAAAACAACACAAACTTCAGCTGTGTGCTATTGCTGCCGTTTCCGTAAAGATCATAGTCATCCTCTGGGCTGGTCAACAATTCCCTCTTAGGTATCCCGCTTATGATGATGAATCCAATGATGCACAGTATGTAGTTCATGTAGTCCCATACCTTGATCCCACCGATGTTTTCGCTAGGTAGCTTTTTTCTGGAGTATATGCTGCTGTCAATGATTAGGAGTAAGGAGATAGATAAGAAAATTGCCGACAGCGCTTGAAGTCTTGCCTTCAGGGAAGAACTCAATGGGACTATGTAGGTTTTGGATAGTGGATGGTTCAAAAATTTGATTATGAAAGGTTTACTCCTGTGATTGATCTGTGTATCCATTTGTTTTAGCTTGGTGTATTGGCTAGAGTATGTGTGCTATTTCAGCTGTGTATTTTTTTTAAGGTGTTGTTTGTTTTTTAGGCAACTGCAAAAAAAAAAAAAATAAAACATAAGAGGCCGACCACACGAGGTTGTTTAAACGCTGGAGATAAGCTTGCCCACATGCGCACATGACCTGCACCACAGTGTTTTTAGATTCTAGGAATGAATTAGCCGTTTTGTTTAATAAATGAGGTTCAAAGATTAATCAAAGGTCGCATGATAAGCAAACAAACAGAGTTGCTAATATCTTTTTTTGGGTCAATATTGTTAGCACTGTCTTATTTCTTACACTCTGAGGCAAAACGTCTTTGGTTGTGAGTGCGTGGTGTTATGTTATATCCGATAACAATAAACTCTTCTTTTCTTTTTTTCTTTTTCTTTTTTTTATTTTTGCTTCTGTTCCGTAGCGGATTTCCTCTTTAAGAGAAGTATCAATTGCAAAATATTAACATTTTTTTTTTTTTTAAATTAAACAGAAAAGTTTCACATCCAAAACCAATAATAATAAAAATATGGCTAGAAGATCAAACAAAAATAAAGCTGCTAATCAAGAAAACGAAGAAGCTATCAACAAAGATTTAACATCATCATCTTCATCCGAAGACGAAGATGACCACGGTGATTTAATTAACAACAAGGTTGATGAGGATATTTCCAATGTGTTACACTTGCTAAAGAACAACGAGCTTGACAAGTTACTGGACAAGGATAACCAATTCTTCAAAGATGAACATTTTGATTTTGAAAAGAAGGTTGCTGATAAGCCGTTATACCTAAAAGACTATCAAAGAGATCAACTGCTATCCAACAACCAAGAAGAAAAACCATTCAAGACCTACCAGGAAGAGCAAGATGATCAAAAGAAAGAAATCATAAATGAAATCAACGCCGAACTGAGTGACAAGGAAGACAGCGATGGCGAAGATTTCTTCACCAAGAAGGATAAGAAAACCTCCATCAAAGCCATCACTGATAAGTTGCCTGACTTGAAGGATGATGAAAGTGATGATGAAAAGAAAGAAGAGTTTTTGAAACAGTTCTTGGACAAGCAAGCCTGGATTCCAAAAACCATCAATGAAAAGGGTGAAATCACAGTTGCCAAAGAATTGGATGAATACAAGACCATAGACAACATTGTTGATGACGATGAAGACTTTGACGAGGCTGCTGAAAAGTTTGAAAACGCCTACAATTTCAGATATGAAGACCCTAACTCCGTCGAAGTTGTATCATATGCTAGACAGCAAGCCACCTTAAGAAGAGATCAGCTGTCATCCAGACAAAAGAAGAGATTGAACGAAAAAGAACAAAAGTTAAAGGAAACTTCAAACATAAACCAACAAGTTCAGAAGACCAAGACCAAGATGAGCAAGCAAATGAAAGATATTATTGTCAGCATTGAAAAGGAATATGGTAAGAAAATCGATGATAACATGGTCAACAAGCTGAGTGACTTATTGATTGATGGTGACTTTGATATGAACAATTGGGATGCTTTGATCAATGAATTATTTGATGAAGACTTCTACAATGAAGGCGGCGATGCTCCCGTAGACATGGAAGGCGAGTTTGCTGAAGAAGACGTCGAAGAGGTCAAGGAAGTCAAGGAAGTCAAGGAAGAAAAGAAGCTATCCAAAAAGAAACAAAAACAATTGGAAAAAGATCAAGCTAAGAAAGACGCCAAGAAGTTGGATAACGTCATTGACAGTGCCCTGGAAGCCAAGAAATTGAACATTATAGACACAATTAAAGCCCCTGAAGAAAGAGGTAGATCCAGAAAACAAGAAGATGTTAAGTTCAGATATAGAGAAGTCTCACCAAACTCTTTTGGTTTGGAGCTAAGAGAAATTTTCGCTGCTGAAGATGAGCAATTGAACGAATTCATGCCAATCAAAAACTTCACCAACTACAAGAAGAAAGAAGAAATCATGAAGGAAAGAAGAAAAATGTTAAAGAAGGGTAAGAGACTAAGCACCTGGAGAGAAAAGTATCCTATCAACTTTGACGCGATAGTCGATGAGGAACAACAAGGTAAAAACAAAAAGCAAAAAAAATCTAAATAATTTTACATTTATATATGCAGTTGCATTCGGAATAGATGCTAGTTTCTACTTTGGTATTTAGGCAACGGAGGCAATCTACTGGTGATCTCCTCAACTTCCCTGCTGATCTCAGATTTATAATCATCAATTTGGTTTTTTCTCTTTAAATACACAAATGGCCAATATTCCAATAAAATCTGGTACCAATTCTTGTTCTGGTCTTCCCCCATTTCATTCAGAGTATCTGGGTTTTTGATCTTTCTCATCCATATACTACTGCTTATGAAGGTGACTATACAAAGCAATATTAAAAACAGAATTATACCAATGAACCATCCGTAATTGGCTTGCTTCAAGCCGGGGATTTTGACATTCATACCAAATAATGAAGGTATAACGTTGATTGGTAACAGCATTGTACCAATAAGCGTCACTCTGGATAAAATCTCTGAAGATCTGTTGTTCGCATTGAAAGATTCAACTTGAAGCTGTGCTAAGTAATTACTGTGTGATCTTGAAAAAATCTTTTCGAAAGACAACAGGTTCGAATGCATGGTCAAAATATGGTCTTGGATATCACCCAAATACAAGCTGATATCTGTTCTATAGTCCGATGCGTTACGCATGGTATTGTTATTGAATCTCTTCATGAACATCTTGATGACATCGTTTTTACCAGATAACAGCCTCATCAGGGTCATGGTTTTTCTTCTGGACTCACCAATTCTTTGTAGCATCTCCTTGAAGTTTAAGTCTCTTGCTATGAATACCGAATCCTCAATGACGTCTGCTTCCAGCTCCAAATCCGTAATTGCCGGCTGGAAAGAATCTGTGATATCATCAATGATCGCATAGGAAATCCAATCAGCATTGACTTTCAACACTTCTCTCAGTTGTCTGACTCTTTTTCTGACTGTTTTGAAATGTGTTACTTCCTCGTCTCCAAACTGGAAAGTCAAGACTCCACCTCCATTGTGGAACACTATGATATAAACAGGTATAATTTCCAAGTTTTTGAATGTTGGATAAGAAATGAAATAATAATTTGGAAAAAAATTCACCTTTTCTCTGATTTCCTGCAATCTTATATCTTCTATAGTCAAAGGATGGATTTTGAAATTTTTACAGATTTTCTTCAGCTCTTCGTCTGTTGGCGAGGTTGAATGCAACCACCAGTCGTTCTTTAATAGTGACTCAAATGTATTGTAGCCAGATCTGATCAACAGTGATGGTATGATAGGTGCGTGGATTGTTGAGTCACTAGAAAGATGGAACAAGGAGAATCTGCTTGGAACAACATAATTCGTTGGCAAAATCTCATCTTCTGAAAAATCCTTGGTGCAGGTCTTTGTGGATGGGTCTGATGAGTTGCTTGTCAACAATAAATCAGATGCCTTTTCCTCTAGTTCATCTTCCTCCACTTTGTTCATGTGTCCAAAAGTGACTTTGTTGTTCGATGCCTCGCTGCTCACTGTGGAGGACTGCACCTTCAGGGTTGAGTTCAATATTGGGGCTTTTGGATGTTTTCTGTTGTAAAGGTCTATACACTCCTCAAATGAAAACTTTTCCAGCACACTGTACTCGAAAAATTCAGTTGAGCTGTACTTAGAAGTTCCGGCTTCTTCTTTGTTGTCTTGATTGTACGCTCCGTTTCTTGCGACATAAGCAGCCTCAGTGCCTCCCATTGAGCCTTCAAAGCTCGAATGAGTGGAGTTATTTGTTTTCAAAGGCTCCATAGGGTACCAGACATCGTCTTCATCCATATTTTCTTCTTCAGAGTTATGCTCATCAGTTGATACTTCAGAATTAATGCTGGATATAGATGTCATATATGATGGCACATTGGAAACAACTGACATTCTTCTTCCTAAAAAGTTAGAGCCTTTAGGTTGGTAGTATGGGTTATCAGTGTACTTTGGATTAGTGTTCTTATTGGACGACATTGCTGTTTTGCTTCATGAGTTGTTACTGTTTTTGGTGGTCTTCTCTCAACAGTTTCTTTTGGGGGCAGAAGGGAAATAATAAGAATACTTCAGTAGTCCAATTTTCTAAATTTCATTATAAAAAAAAAAAGAAATTATCCTTATCCCTCCGAAAACATATAAGAAGGAAAATACATTTTTAAATTTAGAATTTGGCTTTGAAGCGCAATCAACAGAGCCCACGTTTTTTTTTTTTTAAAATTAACAAATATCCTATTTAGGCAATCTCTGCTTCCCTCCTTATCAAAAAAAAAAAGAAAAAGAAAAGATTTTAATCAATTAGCTAGTATATATAGATCATGAGTCAGTGTTGTTGTTAGTGGATGGCTGCAAATGTATAGCATCCGATACTTTGTTCAACATGACATTATCAATCATTTGAAGGTGCGAGTGGTCGTTTGACATCACTCCAGATTTGCTTATATTTGGCGTAACAAATAACTTGTTAATATCAAACCCTTCTTCGTTGTCGTTGCTGGCTGTTTTCTTTTTGGATTTCTTGGACTCAGCGTTCTTTGCCAACTCTATTGGCTTTGGTTCTGCTGTTTCTTCGTCACTCGTTTCTTCCAAACCCTTCAATGACACATCCTCCTCAACAACCCTGGATATTTCTTTTTCGTCTGCTGCAGCAGCCTTTAGTTTGCTGTTTAAGTCTGCCTTTCCACTTAGCAAAACTACATCCGGGATTTCGTAGTTGCTATGTACTACACTCCCACCAGACATTGTAGCAAACCTGAGAATGGAGCTGTCCAGGCCAAAGTAGTCTCTGTTCTTGGCCACAGGCGTGGATAGGAGTTTGTATTTGTTAGGGTGGCTGCTATCTGAGTTCATGCCCTGTCTCAGTTTATCTTGGGGGTTTTGGTGAGTTACATTGTTGTTTTTATATGACACATGGCTGGTCATCATGGTGCTTCCATCATAGTCCAGAACTGTTGAAGGCGCTGACATGTGATCGTATTCCTTTTTCTTCAAGGTGTTGTATATTCCGTAAGCGTCGCCTTGCTTTTTTGTATCTGAATTCAAGAATGCAGATTGTGAATTTGGTATATTCAATGAGTAGGTCAGTGGCCTTGGGGAGACTAGAATATTCTTGTTCAGCTTTTGCGAAGCAGAAGGTGATGATGCTAGATACATCAACAGATCGGCTCCAATCTCCTTGTCCTGTTTCTTTCCTTTGGATGCAGCGTCAGTGTAGTACTTTGCTTGATCGGGCAGTGTGTTAGGCTTCTTGGTATTTGTCATCTCAATGTTAACCAAGGCTGACATGTCCAAGCTCGGTTCTTTTTCTTGGCCATACGTCTTTTCCCGCTTTATAGTCTTAATGAAGTCACAGTTCTTGAAGAATCGGTCTTTAAAATCTAGTTCCACTGTGGAGCTTTTTTCAGAATCTTCTTCTTCATCAATTTCATGACTTAGATTAAAAGCCTGTGTTAGCTTGGCCAAAGCCACAGGCTTGCTTAAAAGCTCACGCTCTACGCCATCGCTTGTGGACTTATCGCTGCTTATAGACTCTGTTCTTTTTTTCAAAAGCACTGGTGGTTCAGTGAGTCTTGATTGTCCTTTGTGCTTCTTGGTTGGTGATTCATGGTCAACTGCTGTATTATCAAACTCCGAGTCGTATTGGTTATAAGGATCAGTTTCCAAGGTTGTTTTCTTGACTTTGGTGTAAGAATCCTTCAGCTTGGCAGTAAACGCGGACATGTTGGTCTTCAAGCCAACTTCTTTTTCTGTCATTTTACCCTTTGGATGTGTTATTAATATGAGTATTGTTTGGTGTTGTACAAACAACAACAAAAAAATGTAAACAAGTAAACAAACTCTCAAGTGAATGTTTATGCTTTCTTTTGTATTTTTTCCCCCCCTTTCCGCAAATGCCAGAAAAAGCTGTAAACTCAGCCCAAAAAAAAAAAAAAACACCATAATAATTTCTTGGGGGTAAACGCCTTTCTGGTATTCTTCTTTTTTTTTTTTTTAAAAAACCTCATGACAGCATCGCTTCAAACTACTCTTCCGCAAATGGACACACCGAGCCCATCGCTATACCAAACATGATCAGAAACCTGCTGCACAGAACCGTCAACAAGAGACTCAACTCCTTCAAAATCCCATACAACCCAAGCGACAAGCTCCTTCTGGTATTCACATGCAACAAGTGCCAGCATAGATCATCCCACCAGATATCCAAGCATGGGTACTACAAAGGATCAGTCATCTGTGAGTGTCCCCAATGCACAAACCGTCACCTTATCTCTGACCACATGAAGATCTTCCAAGACAATGTCCAGAACCTGACTTTGGCAGACATAATGAAGGAAAAAGGCGTAGAGATCTCGTACGATATTAATGCTCTGAAGGACAGTGAAGTTCCCGAGGAGTTGAAAGCCACTATACAAAAATTGAAAACTCAATCATACGCTTCTAATGCTGAGTCCCTGCTTCCTGGTGGTGACAAAAAAGACAAGTGAGGTGAATAATAACCGCTCATATATAAACCATAGTTGCTCAGTTCTTGGAAATCATCATCAATGGAAGTAGTATTGCAATTACAGCTACAGCATACATCGATTTGATACTAACAACATTAACAGTGCCTGTGATCACAATATAATAGATTTGGTGTTTGATTTTTTTTTAAAAAGTACTTGTTAGTAAAATGTTTAAAGATTGGCCAGTTTGCTTGCTTTATTTGAAGATATAACTTAAACCACCTTCATTTCATCTTATTGCTAAAATGTCTTTAAAAATACACGTATTTTTTTAAAAACAAAATGAGAATGAAGGTGACTTTATATAACTCCAGTAAAGTCATGATATTTTTTTGTTTTTACCCCTAAAGATCATTCAATCTTCTGTAATATACATACTTGAGCTTTTTTCCTTATTGTATTGAATTCTTTCAAGTTCAAACTCGGTGATTTCTGATATGTCAACTGTTTTGGAAACCATCATGCCAGACGGCTTGACGTACTCTGTTTTTCCGTCTACGTCGTAGATTGTGTACTCTTTGACAGCTAAATCCTCGTTTTTTAGTTCTAGAAAACTTGGCGTGTGGGTTAGATCCATGCCATGGACAATAAACTCTTTAGCCATGGCACTTGAGGGTACTTTGGTAATTTCGATGTTCTCGTACTCAGACTCACAAGCTGAAGCTTTTTGAATTTTTTTGAAGAAATTTGGATTGTCAGAGTTAGACAATTCACTGGCAACTTCTTCGGGAGATGGAATTTGAACTTTATGGTACATTGCCTTTAACATCTTGTAATCATCTAGCAAAGTGACTGTTTTTGCCTTTTCATCGATCTTTACAATACCATAGTTGTTTGGTTCTAAACTATACTCATATACCAATCCACCAGAGAAGGTGGTAAACATTAGCGGAGAAAACATAGCACCTATCTCTTCAAATTGCCTAGGTGTCACTTCATTGCATCCAAATTCAGAAAAGAACACTGGTTTTGTGTAGTCGTGATAAGCCTTGGTCAACTTGTCATATCCAGAAGTTTCAAAGGTTTGGTGTCCACACCACTGGTATGTGTTAATTCCATAGAAGTCAACAGACCCATTAGGAAAGTCTTCGTGTTCACACTCCAAGTACTTCGATAGCGATACTCTGTAGTCCAAGTCATCGGCTGCTGAATAACCAACGGGAACAACTCTTGGCGAGTGTTTAGCCATGTATTGCTTCATATCGCTGATTATTTGTTTAACAAATGGCGGCGAGTTTCTTGCTGATCTTTTGTCATTAATAATCTCATTTCCTGCAAAGAAAGCCAAAGTATTGTTATATTTTGAGAATACATCCACAACCTTAAACACATGCTCCAAGTATGTTGTCGTGTAAGTCGTCCAAGGTTCATATCTGTTCAAGTGCTGGTTTGGCAACGGAGAGTTTACATCAAGCACTAAGTAGATCCCAGCACTAGCAAGCATTGTCATACAGATATCATGATCCAAGTCAGGATTGACGGAGTAGACTCTGATTGTATTAACACCCAAATCTTGCATCAACAATATATCCCTGGCACACTTGTTTGGATTGGACAAGACGTCTTCTTTGGTGTTGACTTCAGCTGCTCCACCTGGCTGGTAGTCCAACCCTTTCAAAAAGAATGGCTGCTTGGTCACTGAGTCAACAAAGAATTTTCCAAAAATCTCAATTGGATGGACAAAGGCATTAACTTTTAAAGTTAAAAAAGTCACAGTGTGTAGCAAAAGCAACAATGCTGATCTCATTGTATGTATTATTATTTATTTGGCTACTGTAATCGAATATTGGTAACATATGACTTAGTTTCTTTACCAAAAAAGCTGAGTAGAACAGACTTAGAAATACTTGATAACTTGTTTTTTTAAACAATGCTAGTTGCTAGTATCCAAAAGCATTAATTCTAAAGTCTTCATACTGATCAGCTTAAAAAAAAAGGTGTAAACTTGAAAATACTCACTGGTTTTGTGATCACTTTTAGGATTTTCTATTTTTTTTTTTTTTTTAAAGAAGAAAAATGGCGTTTTTGTGTCTGTAAGCCAAACCTCTAATTTGAAACATCTTTTGATATACACTATTTGGTCTTGTGCTCAAAGTTAGCATATGCCAGTCAGCAGCTCATCTCGACATGAAGGTTGAAAAGGAAAATTAGTCTAAGTTATATACTTTATGTTTTACATTAAAATAAAGTTACCGTCTTCTTCGTGTACGGTACCTACATTAATCAAAGCATCTAGAGCTGTTAGAACAGCTTCTGAATCTAAGTTCAACTTATCTTGTATTTCTCTTCTTGGTACACCGGAGCCATCTGAGTATTGGTGCTTTGCAACAGTCAAAAACTCTACGATTCTATCTGAGATGCTCAGGGTGGTATCCAAGAACAAGTTCTTTTGAGATTTAGAAGATCCGGAATGGCCTGCAGAACCGTTTGGTAGTTCACCATACTCATTCAACAAGTTCTTTGATATGGCAAATTGTTGGCAGGATTCCAAGAGCATGTCAATGTGGGCGTTGTAGTTCATGACCTTATGCATTCTGACGTATGACAAGTTGACGTTGTTGTTAGATAACTTAGTGGCACCACTGAATCTAACCAAATCTTTCTTTCTGAATTTGTTGTCAATCTCATCCTCCTTGTTGGACTCTTCTTCTGGATCCAGAAACTCGTTTTCGTGGTCACCGCCATCTAAACCAGTGTCGTTTTGTTTGTAGTATCTAACATCAAAAGAACCAGACCCATCATCAACTCTGTAAACATTGAAACCGGACTGGATGCTCAAGTCAGAAATGAAACCTGAGAACAGAACGTTGCTGATCTCCATATCCTCGTATTTGATGACATTAGGGGCTGAGCCCATTTCACTGAAACTTTGGGAGGCAAAGTCATTGGACTTTTCTGGCATATTGGTGAAATTCTTACACCAGTTCAACATACCAATGGAGATTGGCTTGGCCAATCTTTTGGTGATAACTTGGACTTGCTCAGTGTTGTCGGTAAATCCACCGCCGTAGTTATCAAAGGAATCATTAGCAAAACTCATTATGTATTATGTACTTGTTATTGTGTGTGGTGTTTATCTTTGCTTTCTTCAGTAGTACATAACAAAAAAAAAAGAAGAAAAAGAAAAAGAGTACTGAATATTAAGTTTACGCGTCTTGAACAAATGACGATTATCCATAGCAAAATCTTTCTCATGTTTTTTTTTTTTTTTACCCACTGAGTGTTGGCATAGATTCGTGGTAGCGGCTTATAAATCCACAGCTAACGCGTTACCAGTTATAGATTGCACATATTCAAGGGGTTTACTTATTTTTTCTTTGTAGCAACAAGAGAAAATAAATATAAATACATATGTTTATATGCTGTTTAGCTAACTACATTTATTAACAATAACATATGAGCCATACCTTGGCATGAAGTCTAGCATGATGTGCACATCTATTTGATTCGTCATGTCAAAAGAAGCAGCAGTAATCGTTTGTGTAGCGTTTTATTCTCATTTTTTTTTTCTTTTTCTTTTTTTTTTTTCGCTCTCACCAAAGTAATTGAGTAATTTAGGTAAGTGGGTTTTCCAAATTCCAGTGTGATGGTCATCTCAACAATTAGAAACTCCCAAAAAAAAACCAAACACACATTTCACATTAAAACAATATGAATATCACTTCCCACTGTAAGTTCTTACTAAACAGTACCACTGACTACGAAAGTGGATCAGACGAATTGGTAAATATCATCAAAAACATCCAACAATTCATTCAAGCTAACTTCACAAATATAGAAAGAGAACAGCCTGAAAAAATGGATATTGAAACTTCTAAGAAGTTATCTATTGGTGGCCATTCACCTTACGCATTTTTGAAGACACCAGAACTATTTATCTCCATCAAAGAGCAAATCCAAAATCTTGTTGAACTAAACAAATGTGATCTTCAAGATATGAAGAACAACAGCGATTCCAACTTATTAATTATTTACTGGTATTGTAGAATATTAAGCATTCATTTGTCTTTTTTCACACAAAATGTGTTGATGGCAAACGACTCCCAAGTTGATATATTGCAATCATTCTTCTGCGGTGATGACGAAATTATAAACAAAATGACCTCTGACATACGAGATGCTTCCTTAAAGCAAAAGACCATACAAATGTATTACCTGGAGAGTTGTAAGGTATCTGTTTTGCTACACAACGAGCACTTGTATGCCGCGAATTGCTTAAACAAGTACGTTGAGTTAAGTAACATTGAGTATGTCTTAACAGGAGCTAAAGTCCAAAGAACCAAGTTCCAGACCAAATTCCATAACAATCTGATTATCTTGGCTCAAAGTTCTGAAGATCAAATCAAACTTGAAAACAACTTGTTTAAAAAATCTGAAGATTCTATTGAATCTTTCAAGTTGGACCATGAAACTTTGTTAGATAAGCCTGTATTCACCAGGGCCGAAGATGTCGAAGATGAAAATATGGATTTACCAGAGTACAACAACAAGTTCTTGAAAACAGTTGCTACCTCTGCGGAAGTACCAGAAAGCCTATCTAACTTGGATTTCAACAAACAACCTAAATTGACCTTTTTCGATGAAATTCAATTTTTATTGAGATTGGAAGCCATAAAAATTTCTTCTCCTGCCAAGGATCCGTTAGTTGAGCAAGAGTTGATGGCCATCATCGAAAGATTGACTTCTAATATCGAAGGTTGTAATTCCCTGATATTCACATACACATTATGGGAAAGATCCTTGATTGAAACCGGAAAGGCCAAGACCATTGAAAGAGCTCTACTGCAAATGGAACAGTTGATTAATGACTTACAAGACTCAAACTTCCACTTCGACAACCAATTTTTCTACTTGCTGCCACCAAGACCAAACTGGATCTTACAAAGTCAACTGGCTGAAAAGTACATGGAATTAGGTGTTGTCAAGTCTGCTATGGAGATATACAGAAGACTGCATATGTTCAATGAGTTGGCATTGTGTCACTGTGCCATAGGCGAGGAGCAACAAGGTTTGAAGATCTTGGAAGACAGATTGCTTGAAAATCCAAAGGAGTACAGATCCTTGAGTATTTTGGGTGACATCAAACAAGATCCTTCATACTGGGAAAAGGCTTGGAACGAAGGTCGCTACATAAATGCCAAGATCTCCTTGGCCAAACACACTTTTTATAAATTGAATGACTTGACCGGTGCATTGGCCCACTTTGAAGAGAGTAATATTATGAGATCTTCATTTGATAACATCTTTTTGTACGGATGTATTGCTATGCAAGCTGAGGATTGGAACAAAGCCAGACTAGCCTTCCAAAAGTGTGTTCAAACAGATGACACCAGCATGAAAGCATGGTCCAATTTGGGTGCTGCTTTGTTAGAATTGGATATGCTTGAACAAGCCCATGCTGCTTTCTCCAGGGCCGTTTCCTTCACCAATGGTAGTCAACACACTGCAAAGAGTAATTGGCAAATCATCCAAAACTTAATGATTTTGTCGTTAAGACTGCATAGATGGAGTGATGTGTTGAACAGCTACTCAAAGCTGTTGGATTCTCAAAACCTTATCGACATGGAGGTTATTCAAGAATTGTTTGAGCAATTGTCCAATGATAGAAATTCTACAACTTACAAAAACAAACTAGTCAATTTGTTTGAAAAAGAGTTGCCTACCAAAATAGCATCTATGCAAACCCCTGAGATTTCTCATGTTTATAAAGTTTTGTCAAGATACGAACTGCTGCAATCCAGACCTTGGAACGCTTTGAATTATGCAGAGATATCTTTCAGAAACGTTGTCAATAATGTTGCGATTACAACAGACAAGGATGTGTTTGCCAAGGCTGTTGAAGAAATGGAAGATCTGTTGTCCAGTTACGAAAATCTGGGTCCAATGGATGGTAGAATTGAGGGTTCTTTGGTCTGCAAAAACTGGGAGTACAAGTGCAAAATGACTATTAAGTTGTTGATGAGCAAGTGTGTTAACTACTGGAGCAGCGAACCTGAATGGGATAGAATTGTTGAGTTAAGATCAGAGTACTAAAGAGACAGTGATTCAATAGTGATTGTTGTCGGATATAATTTATATATATGATTTTTGCAAAAAAAATAAAAAGTTTTCAATATTAAAAAAAAAAAAAAACGAAAATTTTTCACCCATCAACAGCGTAAAACATTTACTCTTTTTTTTTTCTTTTTTTTTCATCACTGTTAAGCATATGGAGATCTAAATGATTTTAAATCAACCAAGAAAAAAACCCCCAAACAAGCAATATATTTAACTATGCTAAGAATAAATCAAGTTCTACGTCAAGAAAGAAGTGTTGAGAATGTTTTGAAACACGTCAAAGCCCTTCAATTAGTCCAAAACACAGCCAAACCACAACAAGAAGTTTACACAGAATTATTTGACAACTTGCCTGAAAATGTCAAGTCCTTCTTTGCCAAATACCCACCTAATCTAAAATACAAGAAGACCTTTTCTTCAAGCATAGACCCGTTAAAAAATCCATTTTTACCGAGCATAAACCCATTAACCAAGGTATGGGAAAACCCAGATTATAATAAGGAAGAGTACAAGCAAATCTACCATGTTTGCTATAGATACGGGCTTGTAGATTTTCTACCTAAACCAGATAGTCTAGCCACCAAGGAGCAATTAACCAACTTTGTTGAGCCAGTTACCAATGAAGTCATTGATTTGAATACCATGAGCAAACTAAAAAGAAACTTGAATGTTGTCAAGGAATACGCCAAGGTTGATATTTTCTTTGAAGAAAAGATTGAAGATATAAACAAAAGCGTTGTTACTGAATTACAAGACATAATCATACTCAGAAAAGAGAGAGAAGAAAAGCAATTGGCCAAACAGAAACAAATGGAAGCTGCTATCGCCAATATGGATAACATCATTGTCAACTGGAAGACTGACCCTAAGAAAAAGGAAGCATACATGAAGAGACAAAAGATAAATACTGCCAAGAAGTTGAAGCTATTTGCTTAGGTTGTTTTTATGTATTTTTTTTCTCTGGTATATGTTATATTCCTGCTTGTGTATAGATAATATTAAAAAAAAAAAAGAAGAAGATTGCATTCTTTTATATAATATTGAAATAGTTATAATACCAAAATATACTAAGAGATCTTTTTATTTTAAGGGATTTTCTGTGGAAACTTAATACTGATGATTTAGAGAAGAGCTAAATGATGCTTTCCTTGTTTATTTATTAATTTTTTTTTTTTTTAAACAAAAAAACATAGACGTACCAAAACCAAAGCACATCATGGCATACCAAAACCCAATATTCGAAGACAGCAATAAGTACGAGTCTAAGATCTATCCGTACTATGTGCTGCAATTCCTGAAAACACAAAAAAGATTCAATTTGCTGTTCAATCAAGGTAACATATTAACAGAAGTATCCGGAACAAATGCTTTGATCCCTATAATAAACATATTCCTGGAGAAATACTCGCAGAGCCATGAATATAACCAAATATATTGCTGTTTGGGTACTTCATTGTTCCATAGCTTTGTGTTGATAATAGAATCTCTACAGGTGCCTGCGTCAGAGATTGAAGAGAGCGTTTTATTCATTCTAGATAAACAGAACCTGTTCAATTTGATAAACATGAAATATCTACTCTGCATGTTCTTGATCTACCTAAAGCTGATTTACAAACACACCCCGGAAAAGTTTATGAGGTTTTTGAGTGAATCAGAAGACAACGACAACACCATTTCCATTCTAGATTACGGAAAACTAGAATTCAACTGTGTCCCTCTCTCATACGACATTCAAACCCTAAAAGATGGAACACTTGATAAGGCTGAGGTCCTCAGCCTATTCGAAATAGTCAGTACAGCTTCCTTATGGAACTTATAGCTTCGATATATAAACAGCTCTTCTATTTAAGCTTTCTTCTCTTTGCATCAATGGAGACATCGTCATTGTCATCATACGACAAGTGTGTTCTTTTTTTGTTGCTATCAACTGATATGGCATATGGCTTTCCGAGTTTCTTCAAGTCGTTCAAATCCAACAAATCCGGAAGAATCATGTGTCTGATGTGGTTGCCTCTTATGGCTATGTTTTTCAACTTGGTTGTATCATTTGCTGTTTTTAAAACAACATTATACAGAGTTATGTTCATCTTCGTAAAGTCAGTTATTTTTTGTAATGTTCCGTACACTATGTGATTGTTCTTCAGTTCTACTCTTACCTTTTCATTCAGCACAGGAGTTAAAGATTTTGTTAGGTTGTCTTTAAAATAGGCTGGAGCTGTGATTGTCTCCGTGTTAGACTTGTTCATTTGTGGGTATGTGTAATGGTTCTTTGGATGGGTTTAGGATTGTTTGAAGAATGTACCGTAGCTAATGATATCTTCTGGACTTTTTTTCTTTTTTTCTTTTGAAACGTGTATGCGTTTTTTGGTAGAATAGTTCACGTGTTGCCCGAACAGTATTTCAGAACACTCTTTTGAAAAAACAGTGTATCTTATAATACTTACGGTAAGACATTACAGCAGCAGAAACAGATATATGAGCAGACTTTCAACATTAACATCCATTGCCATTATTCA